>CAUYUJ010008558.1:25000-97500 GCA_963575745.1 Prorocentrum cordatum | reverse complement strand
GACCTGCACGGATGGATTGTGAGGGAGGGGGAATGGGGAGATGTGGAGAGGGGGAGGGAATAGAGAAGAACGTGGAGAGGGCGGTAAGACTACATATGAGTAATGCCAACTGCTCGCATCGCTGCCATTAACGACCGTCGCGACATCAATGGCTTGCCCCGTCGCGGGGCCCTCTCAGGGCCCTCTCGGGGTTATGTTGGTACCCTCTGGGGACGCTCTTGGGACTCGGACGGTCTCTGCGGGTCGTCCTCGAGTACAACCAGCCTCGCGGGGCCCGTTTGGGGGTGTGGAGAGCCAACATCAGGGTGTTTCTGGTACTATCTTGGGGCGGTCTTGAGCCGTCTTGTGACCATCTAGAGGCCGTCTTGAAAGCCATCGTGGGCCGTATTGTCGTATATTATGGACTCGTGGCAACGTGATCGGCCCTCGTGGAAAGCTCTGGGGCCTTTTTCGAACAGTATCGATGGCGCCAGCACTGGTCAGAGGACGTAAGAATTGGAAGCGCGTAGACATAGAGCATCGGATCGGGGCGCCGTAAGTCTCCAGCTGCCGCGGCGGGAGATGCCTGCTGAATCTGATCAGGCCCGACGGCGAACACGGGGCGATGGTTCACGTACAGCTTCACAAGCGCCTGGCGCCCGAGCCGGGGGAATCGGACGGAGGAGGGCGGGCGAGAAGAGAAGCACGGAAGGAGAAGGAGAGGAGAAGGAAGAGGAGAAGGAAGAGGTCCCTCATGGCTCCTGCATTCCTCCTCCACTTCGCACGCCCTTTCGCACTCCATTTATCCCGCCTTCGATCTTCCCTCGGCCCTCCGGCGTCATCCTTTTTTCCTATCCCCTGAATCCCTCTCCTCGTCATCCTCATCCACCTCTCTCCTCATCATCCTTTTCTCTGGGTGCTCATCTTTCTGGGAATTCTCACCTGTAGGCGCACGAAGGTAGGAGCCAGAAGGCGCCGGAGTTGGAGGACATGGGATCCGCAGAAGCAGGAGCAAGAGCTGGAGTTGGAAAAGAACCACCTGTCCGAATCGCTCTGACGTATCGTTGTTCCCGTCTGTTGCACACACATTCCCCAACGTGGGCGTGCGGCAAAAAATTCGGCCCCAGTACCGTCTATAATTTAATGTCGGTCTCCGTGCGTATCCATGTTGTGTGGTCGTCATCACCGCTGCGCGCAGTTATCGAGCGCAGAAATTGGATGATATTGTCATCCCACTTGTTCCGTTGCCCTCCATGACGTCGTTGGGCTGGGTGTCGATCGTGGGTGTCGGGAGCCGTCCAGAGAGCCGCGTCCACCTGTCATACTCGAAGGGTGCGACACGCGATGCCCAAAGCTAATTTTCGCTCGAAATAAGTCTTTGTCCAGCCCTCCATACCTGCATGCTGTGCACGTTCCAGGGCTGTGAGCGTCGATCTGCGTCTAACGCATCCTCTTCGATCTCGTTGGTTCGATCGTGTTGGGTAGGGTTGTTTGCGGTGTGGGTCTGGTTAGTAGATTGCGATTCCGTGGTAATCCCACTACAGGCCTGACAATTCTGCGCTGTGCACGTTGAAAATATGACACATATTTTTGGTGAGGGTCCACAAGGAGCATCCGTACATCACCCATGCTGTTACTATGCCGTTGACGAGCTTCAATCGTTTGCGGAGCGGGAAGCGCTTGTTCATCAGCTTGTAGCGCAATCGCTTGAATCGTCCCCGTCCTGCAGCAATCCAATTGCGTAGCTCTGCGCGGTGGGGATCGCCAAAGGTTAGCTTCCTTCCTAGATATTTCGTACTCTGGTCGGAATGCAAATATTTCGCCATTGGTACCAAACTGACTGCGTAACTGTTCCCCCTCCCTCCGGATTACGTGCGTCAGGATCTTGGTCTTGTCTGGGTGCAACGTCAGACCACACGCTTTTGCTTGCCATTAAACATCTCGGAGTAGGAAGGAGAGCTGCCGTAGGTTCGGGACGTAAAGCACGACCTCGTCTGCAAAAACGAAGATTTGTAATCCGCGCTTGCGGTGCGAAGCCGGGTTGGATCAGCAAATTCTCGCGTTGATTCACCTGTCAGAACTCGTGCTCAAGTGCAAGATAACAGAAACAAATGAGTGGTTTTTTTTGTTGACTGCGCTGCGAATCGAAACCTGCTTGGTCAGGACGTGGTGATCTGTTCAGCACATGCGCGAGGGCAAGACACCTACCAGTGTGATGCGTTTCTGGTGAACTGCTTGGAGAATTAGTGTCGTTGGTAGGATTTCGATATGTTCGCGCGCGCGTGTGGACTATACATTTGTGCACAAGGATTTCTGAAACAAATGCTGTTTGAGATGAACGAGCTTGTGAACATAGTATTCGTTGGCAAGGTTTGGCTGGGCTGGTGTGGATTTATATGGAAAGGCCCACCCCATGTTTTCGGAAGAAAATGAGAGTCACAAGTGCAGCCACTGCTTGGGAAATGGGGTGCCAGTGATTTCACGAAGAGGCCATTCCACTCGCTGTACACAGGTGGGGTACAGTATAAACAGACTGGATGCTGGCATGCTGAAGTCTCCCTGGTGGTCTTGCAGTGCTTTGCTTGTAACTGGTATACGTGCCATGGTTGGATCGCCATCCCTCGTCGCCTCATTGAGAAGAACACTGCGCGGATGTCGTCTTCTGGCTCCTGCTGCATCCCTCTCTCAGCTGGCCACGAGCGCGGACCATCGCTTGCACCTCGCTTTGGTCGGAAGGACCGCCTCTTTGAAGGGAGGTACTGCCGTCCAGTGGCGCGCGGGGGGATGGATGGCCCGGCGTGGGCTGCGAGCTCGAGAGCACTGTCCGAGGGGTGCCCTGCAAAGGGCGGTCAAGGACCCGACATTAGACAGGGGGCGTCACGCGCCTCACCTCGCCCGCGTCTTTCGCGCGCCTGGGAATCGTGACAGCCCGCGAGCCAGGCACGCGCGGCGCGGCGTCGAACATGCGGCCGCCGCTGCGGAGGCCAAGCAAAAAGTTGGAGGACAAGGGCGACGCGGCAAGGGATGGCCAAGGGAACCCTGCCCATCCTGGACTCTTCCCCGAAGGAGCGTGGCCCCGTGCAGCCTAGCTCCAGGGGTACCTTGAGGGGCTGGCGCACGAAGGTGGAGAAGCATGAGCCGAAGAGGCAAAGATGCAAGGATACAAGTGGGAAGCTAGCTCATGCTCATAAAGGGGTTTGCCTTTACAGTCAAACTACTAAGCTATTACCGCAAGGAACGCCCTCCCAAGTCTCTTCAGCCGCCCCCCCGGCCATCGCCTCCCTCCTTCCCTCCTCCCTACATGACCTCCCTCGCCCCTCTTCCCTTCCCCGTCACAATCCAAATCCACTTCCTCTCACTCCCTTTACTCCCTATCCTCGTTCACCCTTCCCTCCTTCTCCCCACTCCCCCACCCCTCCCGACTCGCACTTGCCTGCTCAAACGCAGGCTGAGGAGAGCACGCCTGAAGTGTATGGGAGCCATCGGAAGCGCACCGCGCAAGACTCGTTCTAAGACTGGAGCGAAACTCATCCCCGCCTCGAATGCGATGCGGTCCACGTATTCGCCCGTCTCGCTGAACTTGGAGTACCGCACCTGAACGGCAAGAGGTGCAAGGAAAGAGGCGCAGCGACGGGGCTCAAACACCTCGCTCGCAGCGTTGGCGTGTGTGTGTGTGTGCTGTCGGGCCCCTTGCTTGTCAGTTTGTTCTTGCTCTTGCGAAGCAATATATTCCCCGACACACCGAGCCCAACAGGCGTTCGCGTTTTGGGCACTGTCCCTGCGTTATTCGCGCCCCCGGCAGAAGATGGCACCTGTTCCCCCAGGGGCCACCCCGCCCCCGAGGCGTCCCCCACCCGACGTGGCGGAATCGCGCGAACTGGTACCTACACGCATAATCCCGACACAGGGAGCAGCCCAGCGGCTCGCGCGTATGTGTGAGTGTTGTTTCGTTGTCTCTCTCTCTCTCTCTCTCCGTTACCTCTCTCTCTCTCTGTATTGTGTTGTTATCCCTCTCTCTCTCTCTCTCCCTCTTTCCCTCTCTCCCTTCATCCTGTCTCTCTCTCTCTCTCTCTCCCATCTCTGTCTCTCTCTCGCTCTCTATCTCTCTCTCTCTCTCTCTCCCACTGCCTCGATCTGAATACAAATCCGCCGACCCTGTCGGCGTGTGAAAGGGGCTGTTCCGTCGCCATCGCCGTCGCTGCCGCCGTAGCGTCGCCGCCGCCATCACGTCCTCTCCTTCCCCTGAGTCCGTCGCCGTTCCCTTCCTTTCCTTGGGCCCTCGTCCTCAAGCACGCCAGCCAGAGCGAAATACACAAGCCCATCCACAGCGAAATTTAGCAACGTTGTCATTGAGTCGAATAGAAGCCCCTTCCCTTTGATCCCTTCCCCGCGGAGGGGTGGGGGAGAGGTCCCGGGGGGGGGTCCCGGCGGGGGGTCCCCGGGGTGGGGTCCCGGGGGGGAGGTCCCAGGGGGTGGTCCCGGGGGGTGGTCCCGGGGAGTGGCCCCGGGTCAGAAGGCCACCCTCCCAGGGCGTGTCGGGAGCGCCCTCTCCCTCCCATTTCCGTCGAGGGCCGAGGCCTCCAGGGTCGGCGGTACTGGCCGTAAGGCCTTAGCAATCCGCTTGCGGAAGGCAATCAGCATCCAGCGACGGCATCTCGCGAGCCTCGTTCGTCATATTTTTGATCTCGAGCTGTGTTGGGAAGTACCCCAGGGCGCACATCAAGTGGGGAATCTCCTCGGGGTCCACGGTCGCATCGAAGAATGCAGCAGCAGAGAGGGGGACAAATGGAATAGACATGATGGCGATCCAGGGCAAAGGGGGAGAAGGCCTGGAAATGGACCTGGGCCGGGCAAACAGGGAGTTCGGTAAACCATGACACAAGCGCGCCCGAGAAAAAACACATTGCAACCGTGGGTCGAACCAGTGTCCATGCTCCACTTTCTCCCGCTGGATCGGGCAACATGCTGGTTTGCCCTGTCCTGGCTTCCGGGGTCAACAAAAAGAGTGGAGATAAAGCTCCGACTCCGGAGTTTCTACGCACCCGCCGCCTGATGGGGCCCCAAGAGCCAGTGCGTACGTACGGATATTTTCTGCCCCCGAGAATTCCATATCCACTGTCTCCTGGGGTTCTGGGGCGTCGGTGCCCCAGGCGGTGGATGCGTGCAAGCTCCAGCCTCGGAGAGAACCGTCGGACAGGGGGGCCCGAAAGGGGGATGGCGAGGCAGGCCGGGCGCGTGGACGGACAGGGTCCGCGGGCGGGAGCGGGGGGGGGCGGCGGCGATCGCGAGGGCGAGAGGGAGGGGGGTGGGGAATACAGCGGCGAGGCGAGGCGGCGACGAGCCAAGGTGGAGCGGGGCGGCGAGCGAGGCGAGGAGCCGAGCGAGGCAGCGAGCGCGGCGGCAGCGAGGCGGCGAGGAGCGGGTGGCGAAGTGACGAGGCGAGAGAGGCGAGCGGCCGCAAGCTGGAGGAGCGAGCCTGGCAAATGCGTCGGGTGGTGGCGAAGCGGCGGCTGCGGCGGCTGCGGCGGCCGTCGGCGGCCGTCGGTGGACCACCCCTCTAACCATTCCTCCTGGGCCCTGGCAAGGATAGAGAGTGGGGGCTCTGGGGGTGGATGGAAATGAGGTGTTCGGAGGGAGTAGAGAGGGGAGATAGAGGGGAGCGGAGATAGAGAGAGAGAGAGAGGAAGGAGGTGGAGAGGAGGGGAGGGCATGGGGAGTAGAGATGGGAGATAGAGGGGAGGGGAGAGAGAGAGAGAGAGAGGGGAGGGAGCGGGAGATACAGGGAGTGGGGAGGAGGAGATGGGTGGTGGGAAGGTGGGATGGATCGGGGAGGGAGAAACGGGAAGTGGCATGGAGGAGGACGGGGATGATAGAAGGGGGGGTAGGAGAGGGAGAGCGGCAATGTGGGAGTGACAGAGGCGGTGAAGGTGAACGGGAGGGGGAGAGATGAGACAGGAGAGGGGAAGGGGAGGATGGAACAAGAAAGGGAGGGGGTGAGGGAACATGGTCTGTGCCCCAGCGCGTCCGTCCGAGCTGGAGGCCTCAGGCAGACGAGCAAAGCAAGAGCCAACGAACCTGTGAGATCAGAGGATGGGGGGAGAAGGGAGGACAAGGGGGAGAGGAGTGGCAGAACGCGAGAGAGGAAAAGGGGGAGAAGTTTTGGAACGCGGGGAGAGGGGTGCGGAGGAGGGGGGGAGGATGGTTGAGCCCGCCTTCCTCCCCTCACGCGTGTGCGACGTCTCTCGGCGACGCTTCCCCAGAAATCGCTTCGTGGCCAGCTGGTGCACGTCTCTCTAACTTATTAGCTGCGGCTACTGGCTGCACTCTGCTGCACGTGATGCGGAGAGGAGAAAGCCGGCGATGTCCTCCACGGGGATCATCCCATCCAATACGCGCGCCTTTGTTGTGTTCTCGTCCTGGGACCTAATCTGTGAATAGTAGAAGTAGTCCTTCGCAGACAAAACAACGCACACAAAGGCATGCGGGGCGAGATCGTATCAGCTACCAATCGCAAACAGCATTGCACTTTCAACATCGCTGAGCGTGATTGGATATTCTGGCGATCCACTCGAAGAACTTGTCCCCGGAATCAACGGCGCACACTTGGTGGAAGCAACCAGCGTCTCAGGACAACTAAAGCCTGCCATGCTTGCATCCCTTGGTTCAGCCCAGGTCGCCACACGTTCAAGCTGAGCGGTTAGCAACACGAGTGGGAGATGGCATGTTTCACTTCCTTTCGAGCTTACTTTGCACGCGTGTGAGAGCGAGCGGTGCAGTTCAAAACGAATACCATTCCCATCGTGAAGCCATCAAAACATATATGCCTGATATGCGTCTCCTCATGCACATGCACCGGTATATAGATTACAACAGCGTCTGCAACGGCATGGCAATTATCTCGAAAGGCTGAGATACCCGAGAAGGCCGAACAAGCTGGTAGGCCAACAGGCGCAGCAGCGACCGAGAAAGATGCTGGCACAGATGGGGTGCGGCACTGTAAACGTGGTATCCTCCTCCTTCTCCTCCTCCTCCTCCTCCTCTTCCTGTCCCCCCCAGACAATCGCATCGACGGCAGTGCCGCCCCTGCTTGGCACACTGTGAGCGAGCCCGCGGACTCACAGTGGATTTGGTGTTGCACCGCGGCAACGGATGTCCTTCATGTCAGAGAAGAACTCCCCCTCTTCCCCGCCGTCCAGGAGCTTCACGAAGGGCTGGGCGGCAAGCAGAGAGTGCAAGGAACATGGCAATGACACTGTTTTGTCAAGGTGTCCAATCACGGCCTCCTCATCGTCCGTGCTTTGCGCGTGCAGGCCTGCAGCATCCCGCAGCACGGCCAGAGCCAGTGCCTGACAAGTTCATGATGGAATCCTTACGCATGGGCGACACCTGGTACAATGTGCGCCGCTGTCGCCAGAAGAGCCCTCGAGCTGATGCTCTTCATCATCCTCCGCCTCCTTGCTACCATAATGTTCACCATCGTTGCCATCGTCATCGTGGTCATGATCGTCATAGTCGTGGTGGTTGTTGTCATCATCAAGACCATGATGCTCGTCCTCGTTCTGCTCCTCCGCCTCCTCTTCCTCCTCTTTACAATTCTATCCCTCCTCGTCCACATCCTCTCCCTCGTCGTTCTCACCCCGCCCCGCCCGCCCGCCTCAAAAAATTGCGGGACTGCCGCAAGTGGAGCAACAACTCAATTTCGACTGAGACAGTGGGATGAGCGCACGTCTTTTTCAACATGCGGCGGATCTCGCTACGTTGCAGAGGCGGTTCGTGTGCACTCTGGCTCAAGATTAGCTGGGCCTGTCTCCCAAGGCGTCACAACATAACCATGGGAACACGTAGTCGATCTCCCCCCGTCATACCGAACACTCAAAAGAAAATCCCGAAGGCGAGGGGGGACCGCCGAGCGGTATCGTTTGCACCCCATCAATCAATTCATTCCTGGGGGAGAGCACCGACTGTTCAGGAATCTTCGGGAACCTTTCAGGGACCCGCAGGAACTTTCAGGAATTCTTCTGGTATCGGCAGGGATCCTCAAGAGCCCTTCAGGAATTACTCTGCGTTCCTCAAGAACCTTCAGGCGCCCGCAGCAGAAATCCTCCAGAATCCTCTGGGATCCTCGCGAATCCTCTGGGAACCGCCAGGAAACTTCCAAAAATCTTAACATCCACCAGGGACCCGTCAGGAGCCCTAAGGAATCCTTCAAGCACCCTGCAGAAATCGGCAGAAGCCCTCAAGAACCAGTCAAGGATAATTCTGCGTTCCTCGAGAATCTTCAAGTGTCCGCAACAGGAGCCTTCAGGCATCCGTACGGACCCTCGCGAATTCTACAGGAAGCGCCAGAACTCGTTGAAGAATCTGCAAACATCAAGCAGGAGTCCGCCAAGAACCCTCAGGAACCCTGCACGCACCCTGCAAGAATCTTCAGGAAACCTTCAGGGCCCGCCAGTAGTCCTCAGGTACCCTTCAAGAATCTTGCTGCTGTCCTGAAGATCTCTGCAAGAGTCCTCAGCAGGAATCCTTTCGAGTCTTCAGGGATCCTCGCGAATCCCACAGCAACCGCCAGATCAAGAATCTTCAAACATCCACCAAGAATCCTCAGAAATCCTTCACGCACCCTGCAAGACTCGTCAATCATCCACCAGAAACCAAAGTATACCGTCAGAAGCACGTCGAGAATCCTGCAAGGATCTTCGAAGAATTCTTCGGGAACCCGCCGGAATCTGCAGGAATCCTTCTGGGATCATTCTTACATCGTTAGCACAACGCGGCCGTGCAGGTCACGTTTCCTTGTCTTCCTCCTCCTCCTCCTCCTCCTCCTCCTCCTCCCTTCGCCTTCCCCCTCTGGACGAATTGACGACATGCCCATTCATTGGACCACGGAACTCCCCAATAGATTAAGGGAGGAAGGAAGAGGAGAAGTAGCAAAGGAGGAGGAGGGGCAAAGGAGGATGAGGTTGATGGCGCTGATGCACTGCGAGCGTGAACGCATCACTCTCAAAATCGTCAATCACTGCCTTGTCCTCCAACCGCAAACAATGGCGTTTTACATCCGAGCCGTCTCAACACGGCACTCAAAACAACGCGCATGGAATCGAGAACACGCTGGGTTGATCCGTCCACCTCGCGGTCCCGAGAATTCCTGAGGACTCCTGCGGAACCCTGGAGGTACGGGATTTCGGTGCTTGTTAACGAACTTCTCCTGAGATTTCCTGAGAGTTCCGAAAGTTTCCTTTGGATTCCTGGAGATTCCTGAAGGACTTTGAACACATCTTGGGAAGATCTTACAAGAAATCCGTAAGGAAACCGGATACACACTTCTGGATTATGGTGGTTCTGGCGGATTCCTGATGGTTTCTGTATTGATGATACCTGAAAGATTACGGATGGATTCCTGCCGGTCCCCGGCAGGATTCCTAAGGGCGCCGTAGGGTTCCGGGGTTTCATGAAGATTCCAAGGGCGTCCTGAAGGTCAGGCCGCCTCAAGTACAGGCCGTTCTAAATCAAATTGGCCATGTGAGCTGTCTTGAGCTAGGCCGTTTTGGACTCTCTTGGGCCGTCTTGGGTTCGGTTGTCTTCTACCTCATGTGCTCTCGCTGTCTTTTCTTACCGCTTGCAGTCGCGCAGCGAGGGGGCGCGTTGCCTGCAGCACGTGCCACGCGGCAACCAGGGCAACTTCCAGCAACAGATGCCCCTACACGCCCCCCCTGCATTTCCCTCCCCTGATATTTCGAGGTCCTAGAAAGTTATACAGCAATCCTGACGGTTCCTGAAGGTTCCCGAGGATCCCTGGAGGACTCCTACATGATTCCTGGAAGGTCTTGTAGGATTCCTGAGGATTCCTGGGGGTTCCTTCAGACGCCTGGGGTTTCGTGTGGACCCCAAGTGTCCTCAACATTCCTGCAGGTTTTTAAAGCTTCCCACAGGGAGCCAGACCAGGGAAGCGTGTGAGAGAATACCACTTCCTCCTCCTCCTCCTCCTCCTCCTCCTGTTCCTCCTCCTCCTCCTCCTCCTGTTCCTGTTCCTCCTCCTCCTCCTCCTCCTCCTTATCCTTCTTCTACTCCTTCTCCTCCTCCGCCTCCTCCCCCTCCCCCTCCCCCCTCCCCTCGCCCTCATCCTCCTCCTCCTCCGTAGCCATTTTGGCTCAAGCCAGTTGAGCTCAAGCCATTTGGCCCAAGCACAGCCCAGGGGACCCCCAAGAGGCCTCGTGTGCTACGCAGGACGTCATGGGCGGGCGCTGAGCAGCTGTGGCCCGGTGGCGGCCGCTCCCATGCCCGAGGTGCGCGGCGTGGGGCTGGTGGCGCGCTTGGAACTGGGCGCAGGACAGGTGCTGGAACTCCGCTCGCAGCTGCTTGGGGAACGGCTCATCGCCAGCGCGCTGGCGCTGCTGGAGCGGCGCGACCGCGGGGTTTGCGGGGCACGGGCCGCAGCGGCGCGCCCCCCCCCACCCCCCTCGAGGTGTTCATCGGCGACCTCGACGCAGTGGTCGAGGAGGAGGAGGAGGAGGAGGAGGAGGAGGAGGAGGAGGAGAAGGAGGAGGGGCAGGTGTAGAGGCCCGACGTGGAGATCCGCCTGGCGCCCGCGGCCGCGGAGGCCGACGCAGAGGGCGAGAACGCGAACGAGCGGGACGTGCCTCATGAGAAGGCCGAGGTGCAGGACATCGAGGAGAATGCATTGCACCTCTGGATGGTGACCGAGGAGGCGAACCTGGCCCCCGAGCTGGCGGATCAGCTCATGGAGGCCAGAGCTGCGGCTTGGGCTGCCAGGAGGCGCTTGAAGGAACTCGCGCAGGGCTCTGAAGCGGCTCTCCTGGGCGTGGAAGCGGACGACCGTCGCGACGCTCGCGGAGTGGATGCGGGCGGCGATCATCGGGGCGCTCGTGGCGAGATGACTGAGAGCAGCGGCGAGGTGAAGAACGGCGAGTTTGTGCAGCAGGGCCACGTGAAGGCCGCGGTCGAGAGGGTCGCTGCCTTGGACTCGGCGACGGCTGTCGAGGCGATGGGGGAGCAGACGCAAGGCGGCCTCGTACGCGAGCCCATGGTGCACGACTACGGGCCCAGGCCCGGCGAGACCGAGTCCGCGGCGAAGGCGGAGCCCATCGTCCATGAGCCGAAGATCGAGACCCAGAAGGTCGAGAAGCACGGCAAGGGGACGAGTGGGCCAACGAACCGCTGACAGAGGGGTAAGACCGGCGTGGGCAGGGTCGTCGAAGGGAACGGCGGGGTCGTCCCCGACGTTGAAGCGAACAGGGGGCAGCGACTGCAGAAGCCCCTAAAGAGGGGCGGGCAAGGAAGCTGGGCAGCGTGACTTACCTTCTTTGCTGGTTCGCGTGGACGTCCGAACGACCTGCGCGTCTCGGGCACCGCGCCGTCTGGAATCGCGCCGTGTTGCGCTTGCACGTTCGGCGACGCTGTGATACTTCTCCGCCGCATGCAATCAGGGCGCCCTCAGGTTGCGGCCATATAAACGCAATTTCTGCCCGCCTGGCGCCCCAAACCGACCGTCCGAACAGGGCGTGTCGCACGGTCTATCGGTGACGGCTTGACCGAGCACGACTCATGCGTCGACTTGCGCCGGCCGTGCAATATTGTTTTGCAATGTAGCCCGATGGATCCGGGCATCGGCCATAAACCGTAAAGAGCTGAGCCAAAATGGCAACGGAAGGTGTGGAAGGGAGAAAAAGAAAAGGAAGTGGAGGAGGAAGTGGGAAAGGATGTAAGGGAATGTAAGGGGGGCGAGGCGGCTGGGGAAGAAGGGGATAGGGGCGGCGAGCACAAATCGGCCACGACTGCGACCCAGGCCCGAGCGCCCGGCCAGGCGCCTGACCCATCGACCACAGGAGTACCCCGACGGAGCTCGGAACATTGCGTACAACGGCCTTTCTTCGGAGGGCGAGGTTATCGATGGGGGGGCTCACCAATGAGCCATGGCCGAAAACACGTACCGCAATCGTGGGGGGAACCCGCCACCTCTCCAACGGAAACCCCAGGCACTAGAGATTTTGTTGCCCAAACTCATCGTTGTTGTCATCATGTGAGAACCGGTAGCATTGCATGCGCTTTGCGCCTCTTCCGTGCGCTTCCCCCCTTCAAAATATCAGAATTCTGAGACGCCCGCGAGCACATCTTGTCCCCCCTCGAAGATTTCCTTCTACTAGTGCTTCCGAGAATGCCCGAGACGAAGCTGACGGGAGATCTACGCTCTCCCCTCCCCCGTCCTCCTCTTCGCATTTCTCCTGCCCCTCCCTCCTAACTCATTCCCTCTCTTACTAAATCTCCTCTAGTAACTTCCAGGGGACCTCCATTTTCTTCCTCCGCCTCCTCCTCCCTCCTCTCTCCTCCTCCTCCTCCTCCTCCCCCCCCCCTCCCTCCCTCCTCCTCCTCCTCCTCCTCCTCCCACCCTCCTCGTCGGTGTTTCGATCGACTTGAATTGCCTGCAAAGGAGATCCAGTCGAGGCGCACTTCGGGCGGCCCCCAGAGGCCCGCAGGAGGACTCAGCAATCCCCGTATTTTGGTGCTCGGACCCCCCCCCAAATCGTGCGCAGCAGGGCACGGGGGCGCCAAAGGTCAGCTCGGTACCCCACAGAGGCTCCTGGACTGCCCCCCCAACCCGTGCTCGCCATACCCACATGGACCACCAGGGGGGCCAGGTACACCCGTCAACCTCTACAGGTCGACCACTACACGGGGGGGGGGGAGGCAAGCCAAATCTACAGGTAGAGCAAGAACCTGTTTACCCCAAATTGCTTCTACAGGTACAGCCAGTACCTATAGAAGCCAAACTGCTTCTACAGGTACGACCTGCACCTGTTTACCCCCCTTCCCTTCGAAAAAACACACCAAACGAGTGGGGTAAACAGGTGCAGCCTGTACCTGTTTACCCCGAGGGAGTACCTGAAGGGACAACGGCTTCTACAGGTACAGCCTCTACCTGTTTACCCCAAACTGGTTCTACAGGTACAGCCAGTACCTGTAGAAGCCAAATTGCTTCTACAGGTACAGGCTGTACCTGTTTACCCGGACGCAGTACGTTGGCCCACCAATACTGCCGTAGGGAACACCGCCTAGGTACACAGGTCGGGCGTGTCGAAGGGTCGTGGAGGGAGGGGAGCAGGAGTAGGAGGGGCAGGGCGGACCATCGACAGAAGGGGGGGGGCGAGAAGGAGAGAGGGAGGGAGGCAAGGCCGGAAGGAAGAATGGAAGGAAGCAAAGGGGCACGCTCTCCCCCCCTGCGCAACTGCCAGGGGGGCAGGATTTTCCCGCCCTGCCTCGTCGTGGCCCGCCGCTCCCCTGCTCCATTTGGCCCTGTGGCCCCCTGCTCCCTCCCCCCTCCTCCCCCCCGCCCTTTTCGCCCCTCCCCTGGGGTTCGTCCCAACCCCCCCACCCACCCCTCCACTCCCTTCCACCCACCCCTCCACCACCCCCCTCCACCACCCCCTCCACCTCCCCCTCCCCCCCCTCCACCCCCCCTCCACCTCCCCGGATGTCCCTCGGAAACTTTCTGGGAGCCCCCAGAGGGCTCGAAGGGGGCCCCAAGAGGGTTCCAAGAGGGCTCCAAAAGGGCCCCAAAGGGCTCCAAGAGGGCCCAAACCCAACTCTATGATGGTGACGACGACGATGATGATGGAACCTTATACCCACACTGCCCAATATTGCCAAGGAAAACTACCAGAGCCGCCAAGAGGGCCCACAACTGCCTCAAGAGGCACCCCGACTGGCCCCAAAAAGACCCCAGGAATCGCCAGAGGGAGGCCCGAGAAGCTACCGAAACACTGGGGAGAAGACCGGGGGGGGCGTCCAGGAAGGCCACGATCAATAAGAATGTTGCGGCAACTCTGTGTTTTTATGTGGAATTCCTCAGCCCGTCGACTCAGGATGGCTCAAACCAATGCGCCTGGGGGCGTGGGAGGGAGGCCCGAGGAGCCCAGCGAGGGCCCCAAACGGTTGCAAGGCGGCCGGTAACAACCCCAAGAGGCCCCCCCCCAAACGGCTCAGGAGGGCCCCAATACAATCCTGTTTGGCCATGCGTCGCCGATAAACAAGGAGGCCCAACTAGCGACCGAACATCTCGTCTGACCTTCGAGAGGGGGCCAAGTCCACCCAGGCCACAGCCAAGCGGGCCGAAGAGCCAAGACAGCACACGACAGCGCCAAAACGACCCCAAGATTTGCACCCTGTCCAGTCTACGGCATGCGACAGCGATGTTGTACAATAGCGCGTGCTGCAGCGCACGGCTGTGGCGCCACATCAGCGAAGTGATACATCACGCTACGCTTAATGATACTTGAACCTCGTCCACAAAATCCTATATTGGCGCCTCGAAGATGTGTCGCAAGGAACGCGAAAATCTATAAGTTGCGTTGGTCGGCTGTGTTCCCCAGGGGCGTTCTGCAGTCGCCTTACGAGGCTGCCCGCGGCTCGCTTCCAACCCCGAAAGCATCGTGGTGCCGAGGGTCGGGGCCCAGCTAGAGGTGGCGGCGGCCCTGGGCTCGGCGACGAAGTCCAAGAAACTCGGCCAGGGGGAAAAAGACATGAATGAACCCAGCGATTACGCGACCAGCTGCTTCGCGGCCGCGGAGGCATTAGGGACGGTCCCCAAGTTCCCGCGGCTCGTGGGCCCAGCCACCAACGGGGAAGACGACGACCAGGACGAGGAACCGAGGAAGGAGAAGGATGACGAGGAGTCCGTGAAGCAGCTGGACCGGCAGCGCGGGGGCGCGGCGCCCACGGCGCGGGCGGGCTCGGCAGCCAGGGAGAAGGAGATGATGAAGGACAAAATCGAGGCGGGGCAGGGCGGGTTCGAGACGCAGTGGATTCTCGTGGTGTCCGGGAAGCGTGAGGGGCGGCTGGGGGAGCTCCTCGGGGCAGGCCCCCTGCGGGCGCGGATCCGCCTCGACGGCATGCGGCGCCAGACCTGGTTGGAGCACGACCTCTACCTGAAGCTCCCCATGCAGGAGTCGCTGCGGGGGCTGGGCTGGGGTGCACTCCCTGGGCTGGCAGCCGGTGGGACGATGATGCCGGTGTCACCCGCATGCGCAAGCGGATGGGATGAGGGCCGAGTGCGCCAAGTGGAATGCTGGGGCTCAATTGCGACGGCAGCCTGGTGACCGTCGTGGCCATGCTGCTTGGGGCGTTCGTCGTCGTCTCCAGCGAGCACTCTAACTGAGCGGGTTCCCATCAACTGTGGCTCGATGGACCCGCGGCGCGGGGTGCGCAACATGCTTAGCCGCAGGCGTGGACTGATTTGTGAGGGGACCCGTCGAGTGTACGTAGGTTGTGAACCTGTATCGGCGCGCGTGCATGTCTGGGTAAGGGCCTCGGTGCCTGCCCAGGGGTGCGTGTGCGTCGTCGGGTGTAGCACAGTCCCTCGGGCATGGGAGCTCTCGAACCGAGCCCAAGCCTGCACCAGTCCCCATGAGGGCCCCGCAACTAAGGCTTGGGGAACGGGGGGCACGCATGGGGCCTCGGTGCCTGCGTGGTGTTCGTCCTCCGCGCCTGGGGTGCGTGGCCCGATTGGGCCTCTGGTGAAACCAACCGTTCCTAAACGTTCCTCCTCCTCCTCCTCCTCCTCCTCCATCCTCTTCCTCCTCGTCCTCCTCCTCCTCCTCCTCCTCGTCCTCCTCCTCCTCCTCTTCCTCCTCGTCCTCCCAATCCTCCTCGTCCTCCCAGTCCTCCTCGTCCTCCTCCTCTTCCTCTTCCTCCTCCTCCTCCTTCTCCTCCTCTTCCTATTCCTCCTCTCTCTCTCTTTTCATCCTCCTCCTCGTCCTCCTTCTTCTCCTCCTCTTCCTCTTACTCCTCTTCCTCCTCCTTTCCCTCCTTCTCCTCCTCCTGTTCTTATTCCTCCTCCTCCTCCGGAGGAGGAGGAGGAGGGAGGAAAAGGAGGTGGAGGAGGAGGAGGATGCGGAGAAGGAGGAGGAGGAGGAAAGGAGAAAGAGGAGGAGGCGGAGGAGGAGGAAGCGGCAAAACACGGATGATGATGAGGAGGAGGAGGAGGACGAGGAGAAGGAGGAGGACGGGAAGAGGAGGAGGGGGAGGAGGAGGAGGAGGAGGAGGAGGAGGAGGGAATGAAGAGGAGGAGAAGGAGCAGGACGAGGAGGAGAAGGATAATGTCGAGGACGAGAACGTGGACGAGGAGGAGGGGGAGGAGCAGGAGGACGAGGCGGAGGAGGAGAACAAGGAGTTGGGGGAGGAGCATGGGAATAACGTGGAGGATGATGATGTGGAGAAGGGGGTGGGGGAAGGGGGATCCGTATAATGTCGATAAGGATGGAATGAATAAACATTATGGGACTGTTAAGAGAATAGTATACATAGCACTGGGGCTTCCTTCTCTGCGGATAAGATACGTCTCGTAGAAGCCACGCGCGTCTTGGCGGCAGCGACCCGGCCGCCAACGGGGTTGCGCCAGCACCCCTGGACCAAGCCTTAAAAAGTCCTGGAGTGGGTGGGCGGGCCGAAGCAGCAGACTTGAGAGAGAGAGAGAGAGAGAGAAAAAAAGAGATAGTTGCAGACGGACCTCGTTTAAAGCACGTCGATTTTTCACGAACCTCCAAAGATAGATATGTGCACGCACCCCTCTATCACTGGCGATTCCTTTTTTTCTGCGGATCCGATACGTATCGTAGAAGCCACGCGCGTCTTGGCGGCAGCGACCCGGCCGCCAACGGGCTTGGGCAAGTCCCGAAAACGCCCCGAAGAAGGGAAATCCTCGAATTCGGGAAAGATGTTTGGGCAGGCTGTGCGGAAGGATGGCGGGCTGCGAGAGCAAGGTCGGAATAATTCATCTGAGCATTCCGAACCTTATGCAGCAAGGAGTGGACTGACGACTGGCAAAGCTCTTTCGGGTAAGGCTGGGCTCTGCGTGTCATCGCGGATCCTTCTACCTGGCAGCGTTTACACCCGGCTGCGCTGCAGAAGCCGCGCTTGCCTGTGCAAGCGCGTCGACGGCCGCGCAGGTCAGCCTTTGGGATCCAGTGACATGTAAATCGGGTGCGCTTTCTCCAAAGGGTCCCAAACTGGCAGAAGTCGCACACTACAGATTCGACATTTGCCAAGAAAATTAGGGCGTGCACCTGCGGAACATACCACATCTTAGACGAGTTCGGGTTCTCGAGAATCCAAGGAATCTTTCTAGCGCGCAATACTTGTAAGGTTGAGGCATGAGGTGAGGCAGGCGTTTCTTCTACCAGCTCTACATCATCACGAGTGCTACACCAGGGCGCTCCCCATGGGAACTCAGGGGTCCGAATCGCTGCAGCACGGTCTCTCGCCACAGAGAAAGTTTGGCAGGGAGGTGCGAACATCGCGGCAAGGAGCTTGCCCGCGCCGGCGCCTTGGCGCACGCGCCGAAGCACGGGCGGGCGCGTCCGATCGCCAGAGGGGCCGTCCCGGACTTCCCAGGTCCGTGCGGGAACGCCCAGGCGGCGGCTGGCGCGGGCGACGCCGTCTTCGCCAGCGAAAAAATCTCCCAGATACTGACTCCACAGCGGCGCCCCGTGCCGCTGGCAGCGCGGTCTGCGCCACGCAGCAGTAGCTCCTCGAGGCGCGCGGCGAGCGCCTCGCACCGCCTCTGGCTGACCCTCGGGAAGTCGCGCCACGCCCTGCTCAGCCGCGTCGCCTTCTCGTGCCGCACGACCGACTTGTGGCTTGCCCAGCGCCCCCTCTCTTGCGCACTCCGCCGGGTGGCCGAAACTGCATGGCCCTGTCGATGCCAGGGCCGCTGTGCCTCAGCATGCAGGGCGCCGCGGGGACACCGAGTCGGCTGCGCGTCTCTTTGAACTCCTTCGCCAGCTCTGTGTACGTGAAGGGCCAGATCGGCTTCCCGCGAGGGGCCCCCGCCAACGCCGACCAGAGTGGCGTCAGCCCCTGTTGCCACTTGCAGCCCAGCACCACGCTGTCGTCCATAGCCCCTGTCTTGGCGGTGATGCTCCCCGTCTGAGGGCCGCCGATCGGCGACCAGCGCCTGGCCGCATCCCGCGTCGGGGGAGCAAGCTCCTCGGGCTGCATCACCATCAGCTTGTGCGCGACCGCAGGTGGGCCCCCACGCCCGGCAAGACCGCCACGGCCAGCAGCCTGTGGCCCCGCAGGCAGAGGTCGGCGGCAATCGCCTTCCACACCGCCTGAGGCAGGCGCCGCATCGAGCGGCCAAGGGCCGGGCGGCGCCACCCGCGTAGGCAGCGCCAGGCCCGCGGCCACCCGGCCTTGGTGAAGTCCGGGTGGCGGACCGCAAAAGCTGCCAGCACCCTCTTCCCGCAATCCGGCTGCCGTCCACCGAGGGAGCTCGCGTTGGAGAACTTCACGAGCCAGTCGACCACGTCGCCGTCGCCCGCGAGCGCTGGGTCGTGCCCCTTGGCGAATCGCTCGAAGTCCAGGAGGTGGCTCGAGTAGCAGCGCCGCGCGTTGTCCGACACCGCCATGGCCTCCAGCAGGCTGAGCCCCTCCCTCGCGAAGCCCAGCGCAACCCCCAGGTACTCGGCCAGTCGACGCCGCGACATCCTCGCCAGCCCCCGCGCCGTTCCGCCGACGGCGCCGGGCTCGGGCTCGGACGGGGGCCTGCCGCTCGAGCTGTCGCTGGCCCGCCCCCGCGGCGCCTGCCCCGCTGCTGGGGCGCAGTCCAGCCCGTCCTGACCCGCGGGCCGCGGCCGAGTCGCCTTGTTGCTCGCGCGAGCCAGCGCCCTCGCAGTCCGCTCTAGCACGGTCGCCTCGCGGGCCGCGCTCCCGGCTCCACTGCTCAGGGGAGGCCCCAGCCCTCGCGGGCGCTTCTGACTCGGACCGTCGGGAGACGTCAGCCGGATCACGGCAAGGGCAAGGGCGCGGCGAACGGCCTGAGGGGGAAGCATCCAAGAGGTCAGGCTTGAGCCGAGTAGAGCACGGAGGAGCGCGGTGAGACCAGCACGCAGTCGGCTTCTTCTGAAAATCGGGGTCGCGTCGACGCGAGGGCTCGTCCGCCGAGTTCAACTCACTCGGGATCCACCTAAAACAGAAAGCTACATTACGCGCCTGGCTGTAAGCCACGGCCCGACGGATATGAATGAGGAAACGGAGCTCGCGTGAGCGGGGCCTCGCGAAAGCCCAAACAATGCTCTTGCTGTCGCTTAGCATGAGAGCCAACCGACGACGCTTGCGCGCGACTCCAAGAGGACGCGCACACTCCGTGCCCCTGCTCACTCGCGTCGTCGCTCTCGGTCACTAACTCACTCCAACGTCGCCCCCAGTCCTGGGCCAGGACGATCGCCGGCCCCCCCCGCCCCAGGCTCGGATCTCGTCGCGAACCGAAGGCCAGAGAACCGCGACCTGTGTAGTGAGTGCGACAGAATCGGTAACAGGTGTGAAAGACGGACAGGAGGCCTCTCTGGATCAGACTCAAGAAAGCAGAATGACCGAGCCAGCATCCGAGGGCCCAACCTGACAACTTGCCACGACGAAGTAATTCCTCGCTCGCAGCCCAGACCTTCCAGAATCGCTCAGGGGCGGTGGCCGCCCGCGGCCGGCGGCCGTCAAGCTGGCAGCACCTCGCCCCCGTGTAGCTCCAACCCGTGACTCTCGAAGTCCGCCTTCCACTCCTGGACAGCGCGCTCGGCAGCGCTCTGGTCGCGGGCGAAGGCGCCCAGGCTGCCCACGTGCACGCAGCGCCGGGGGCGGCCCTCGGGCGGCGCCAGGGGGGGCGACCGGTCGCGCGCGAACTCGGGCCCGCGCAGGCTGGGCGCGGCAGCCGCTAGCCGCGCGTCGGCCTTCTGAGCGAAGAACAGCGACCACGCGAATCCCATGCACGTGGAGGCCGACGTGGGCCACGCCGCGTCGGTGGGCCTGAGCTGCGCGCCGCCCAGCTCGCTCAGCCCCAGCACCCGCGCAGGCACCTTAGGCCAGGCGAAGAGGGGCCTGAGCCAGGCGGGGGCGTTGAGCCGGTGGAACGAGTCCTTCGCGTCCGCCGTGCCCAGGCGCAGCCCGAGGCCCTCCAGGCTCGCCAAGTCGCCGTTCCCGATCTCAATGCTTGCGAAGGCCTCCGAGGTGCACGGCCTGACGCCTGGCGGGGTGCGGAACCTGCAGTTGCTCCTCCGAGCGTCTATGATCAGCCTGAGACGCGTCCTGTTGCTCTCCCACGCGAAGAAGTCCCCGACCTTCTCCCGCGTCTCGAGCGTCGCGCCGAGCATGCCGAGGCCCCAGAGCTTCTTGACGAAGGCGTGGTACGCCTTCTTGTTTGTACAGCAGTGACAGTATAATGTGTGATCTCTCGTGTTTCAGACTCAATATACTCCCCCTCAGCCCAGGGTCGCAGCATCAGCTCATGATAGGCCTCCAAGTATCGAGAGACTCCAGCATCCAGCAGCGCCTCGGGACCCTGAGACGTCGTCGGGCAAGGACACGAGGTCGGCGTTGAATGCCGCGAGGTTCGCGGAGCCAGTCTCCAGCGCGCACGGGGACCGGCCGTGCAAGAGGTCCCGCAGGGCCTCCCGCGCCGAGGGGGCCTCTGGCATGGGCTCGCAATCCCTGACTAAGCCTTCCGCGCGGGCCAACACCTGGGGGTCAAAATACCTGGCGCCGCCGACTCCTGACCGGAATCCCAGGTGTCGTAGCCCGCAAGCCAGTTCAGTCCGTGGACCGCCTCCTGCGCCATCCCTGTGCGCCGCTGAGCTCGACCATGCCCTCTTTGCCGAACGTATCGAAGTGGCTGGGCCAGCCGGCGCCGCTGGGGCAGAAAGAAAGAAGAAGTCCCCCATCAGTCGGCCACCTGGGGAAGCGCCCCCAGGGCCGCAAATTTGCCCGCCGAGAGTGGGGCCAGCCAGTTCCCTCGGCGGTGCTGCTGCTCATTGCGGATCGGCGGCGCCAAGCGCGAGCCCGCGCAGGCCTCGGCCGCCGCCCCCGCTCCCTCCGCCGCCGCGTCCTGCGCCCATGTGCAGCCTCGAATGCTCCCAGGTGATCCTCCGTAAGTTCTGGCACGCGTCGATGGTGGTCTGGATGCGCCGCATGGGCGTCTCCAGCGAGGCGAGGGCGCCGACGGTCAGCTGGTCGTGCGCGCCCGCGAAGTAGAGGGCGTCGCACTGCACCTTCTTCTCGTGATATGTCCGGCCTGAACCGTCTATCTTTCTCCTCAGAACCATGAGCAGACGCTGCCGAGGATCGCCTCCGCGCCGATCAAAGCGCTCGGCCAGGAAGAGCGCCGCGCCTGGCCCCTCCCGGGGAGAGTCGGAGAACGTCTCTTGCGTACTTTCTCGAGTCACGTCCCGCCACGACTTGGACCTCTCCCCCTGGTTGGCAAGATCGACCCACAGGGTGCGGATGTCGGCCGCAGGGTCCTCGCAGGGCTGCCAGCGGCCGCGCTCCTCGGCGACGACGTCGGGCACGGCCTCGGGCCTCGCCGCCCAGCAGTGCACGTAGTTGGCCCCGTCTAGCAGCAGCCCGTCGCTGGACCCCGCTCGCACAAAGGCCAGCCCGTCCAAGGCGGCCTCGTCGCCAGGCGAGAGCGCGCCGCTGTAGCCCATCGCGCCCCAGCGGAGGCCAGGGAGCAGCTCTGCCCGCGCGGCGGGCGGCTCCTCGGCCGGCGGCTGCAAAGGGAGGCCCGCGCCGCTGGCGCCGGCAGCCTCGCTCTGCCTGCCCCGCACCCTGCGCGCGGGCCCAGGCCAGCCCAGGGCCAGCTCGCCGATCGCGACGTCGTCGCCCGTCGGCAGCAGCATGTCCTCCAGCGCAGGCGGGGCGCCGCCAGCGTCGTGCTTCACGGCCGCGCGGTAGCCGCGCTTGATCATGGCCGCCAGCTCGCCACGGTTGGGGTAGACACGGATTCGGTGCAACTTCCTTGCGGGCCAATCGGGCCTCGCCCCGTCATCAGGCAGCGGGCAAGTCTTGATGGTGTCAGCGTCCGGGCCCACAACTACTGCCTCCGGGTACTCGTCGAGGTCGGGGGTAGCAGCATGCCAGACGTCCTGCTCCTTAGTGCACGGGTGCAACGGCCAGCGCTCGTGGCCGAAGACGTCGCCACGATGCTGCGCCCCGATGGTCAGCAGGTGGGAGGCCACGAGCTCCGGCACACTCCGCCCGTTTCTTTCCAGCGCTGGGCAGCCCAGGCAGCGCGGGCAGGTCGGCGCCCTGGGGCAATCCGGACAGCCCCACTCCTGTCGAGCCTGGCAGATCGGACCAGGCGGAGGGAGCGCCGCGGCCAGCGCGGTGTCGGGCGCCCTGACACCCCGCAGCTCCGCCCCCCAGAAGCCGCCCGCGGCGGCCGCTGGAAGCGCGATCAGCGCGGGGGGGGGTCAGTCGCGGCCCCGATGCACCCGCGGGGCCGGGAAGCGAGGGATGCGTCCGCTACCCGAAGCAGCAGACTTGAGAGAGAGAGAGAGAGGGAGAGAGAGAGAGAGAGAGAGTTGCGGACGAACCTCGTTTAAAGCACGTCGATTTTTCACAAACCCAAAAGATAGTTATGTGCACGCACCACTCAGGTGTGGCGGTGACGATGCTGGTGGTGGTGGTGATGATTATGGCGATGGTGATGATGCGACTGGTGATGATGATGTTGATGATGGTGCTGCGGGTGCTGCTGCTGATGATGGCGATGATGATGATGCTGGCGTTGGGGCTGGATGGTGATGCAGATGCTGATGATGGTGATGACGATGTTGCTGTTGATGGTGATGACGCTGATGCTGATGATGACGATGCTGATGATGGTGATGGTGGTGATGGTGATGATGCTGGTGCTGATGGTGGTGACGGCGATGATGATGGTAATGATGTTGAGAAGGAGGAGGAGCAGGAGGGAAGATGAGGGGGAGGGTGAGAAATATAAGGGAGATGATGAAGATGGGGAGGAGGGGGGAGAGGAGAAGGACGGGGAGGAGGAGGAGGAGGAGGAGGACGAGGAGGAAAAGGAGGAGGAAGAGGGGGAGCAAAGAAAGGAGGAGGAGGAGGAAGAGGAGGGCGGAAGGCGGAGGATGAGGGAGGGGAGGAGTAGGAAGATCTCCAACCGTCCGCTTCTGTCCAAACTGTTGATTCGACGCCCAGCGCGGTGCATCAATTTTAACTTGACCGAACAGGGTGGAGCGCCCCATGATGAGGATGATGGCGAGAGCGTTCTGCACATCTCCCCCCCCCCCCCGCCCAGTCCTACATGAAGCGTGGTGCTGGAAATCATGATGGGGATGAAGACGAAAAGGAATATGCGAATGGTGTGGAGGATGATACTATTGATGTTGTTGGTGAGGATGATTATTCTGATGGTGATGATGGCCGTGGTGATGATGCTGCTGATGATGATGACGCTGCTGATGACGACGACGGTAATGATGATGATGATGATGATGATGATGATGATGGTGATGATGATGATGATGATGATGGTCACGCGTTTCTTGGCGAGCCACGCGTCTTTGCCTCGGGCGTCGGGCGAGCGGCCCGCTGCAGCCAGCGCCTCAATGTGAGAGTTATGATGTGAAGGAGGCGCGTGCCCGGTTGACCGCGGCCACAGCGCGTGGTATAGTCTCGACGCCGATGCGATGAGATATGCAGCGCGCTCCCGCGAGGTCTCCCCTGCACATCCGGAATCATCTCCAAATCTGGGGCGAGCGATGACAAAGTTGGGAAGGAAGGAACTGGGTAAGGCGACGAGGTGGAGCAGGCGCGGGCAGAAGAGGTAGTGGGCAATGGAGTCAGGCATACTCCCATACCCGAGGACACACCCAAGCTGGCACATATTAGAAGGCAGTCTGTGGGGGGTGATCCAACCGCCCGCCAGGGTTTTGAGCGCAGACCAGAAAATGGCAGAGCGAGAAACCGCCAGGATGGCTTTCAGGGCGGGCCAGCGCGGTGCCAGGGGAGGAACTTGCATGTCAGGGCACCACGTTTGCACGCGCTTGTGCAGCGTCAAGTGCAAGCGGTCGGGGCATAGCCAGAACGCCCTCCCCGCCCGCGAGCCGTCTCGCTCACTCCCACCCGCCCTCCCAACGCATACGTAGCACCCGAGGCTGGCCCGAACCGCAGCATATTCAGCTGTCGGCTGTGGATGGGCAGCTACTGGGGGCGAATCCGCCGCCGGCGCCGCCGCCTCCGCCGCCGCCGCCGCCGCTGTCCGCCGACGCCGCCGCCGCGCCGCCCGCCGCCGCCGCCGCCGCCGCCGCCCCCACTGCCAAATCGCCGCCGCCGCGGCCGCTGCCGCCGCAGCGGCTGCCGCCACCGCTGCCGCCGCCCCGCCGCCGCCACCGCCGCCGCCGCCGCCGCCGCCCCCGCCGCCGCCGCCGCCGCCGCCGCCGCAGCCTCTGCCCCCACCGCAGCCGCCGCAGCCGCCGCTGCCGCCAAATGTACTCTGTATTGTTTTTGTTGACAGGGATTGTGGGGGTGGGCCGCATCGGGTTCGCTGCGCGTGCTCCGAATTTGGAGGCGGAGTGTGTGTTTGTCTGTTTTTTTTTTTTTCTTTCTCAAGGGATGGCGGGGGGGGGGGGCTCTCATTGGCTCGGGCTGGCCCCCAGTCGCCCGGGGGAGGGGTGTATATTCATAGGGAACAGCGATTCACGGGTGAGCGCGCGGGTGTGCGCTCCCTGGAGCTGCGGCCGTTTCTGCACCATCTCAGCTTGGGCAACAGTCTGGGGGGTGGCCCTGCTTGCGCGATCGGGTGCAAGCGATCGTGCAAGAACTGCACTATGGCGCGCTGACCGCGCCAGACTGGAGGGCCCCACATCTCTCGGACATGTCGCGCGAGCGTGTTGCCCGAGAGCGACGCCTCAAAGAGCTCGGGGAACCATGCGGCATGTTGTGGGATCGTCACGCAGGCCACCCGCCAGCTCGCTGCTGCAGCGCACGCGGCGATGGGCTGCGGGCTAACTCCAGGAGCCCATGCTCGGAGCGACCATAGTTCGGGGCCAGTTAACGAGCTCGGTGGCAGCTTTACACTCTGCGCAAGCGACGCGGCTCCTTCGCTAGGAGCAGCTTGAGCGGCGGAAAGAACTGGGCCACGTAGCCCACGGCGGGGGCAACCGCGACTTGGCACAGGCGGAGGGGGGCGTCAGGAGGCGAGTCGGAGGCCGAGGTCATGAGGATTCGCCTCCACCACGTTTGCGTGCATGCTGCCCACTGTCGGGCATTGGCGCTGTCGGGCCCAATGAACACCCCCAGACAAACACCCCCAGATAGTTGGCCAACAACCCTGTTATCGTGAAAGACTGCCACTTCGGGGTGGTGGCACGGAGGGCCGCTCGCGCGCCCTCGATGACAACTGGCGCGCGCTCCGCCCACAGCGGCACAAGCACGCGCTTGAGGGGGCGGAGGTGGAGGGGGGCAAGTCTCGACGCGGAACCGAAAGCGGGGGTAGAGGCGAGAGAGGTGCACCATGTTCGACAGAACAGCCCCTAGATCATCCGCGCAGCCGCCGAGCGAGCCATCGCGAGGGTCTGGTGGGAGCGCCAGCTCCAGCGTGCGAATGATTGGGTC
The DNA here is from genome assembly GCA_963575745.1 of Prorocentrum cordatum. Lineage (NCBI taxonomy): Eukaryota > Dinophyceae > Prorocentrales > Prorocentraceae > Prorocentrum > Prorocentrum cordatum. The sequence continues at coordinate 72,108 of CAUYUJ010008558.1, read as the reverse complement.
CATGCCGAATGCCCAGAGTGAGCCACTCAGCGGGCACCCCTGCGCCACGCCTGCGCTGGTAAGCAGCAGCGGCGCGACTTCGTCGCGGATGCGGGTCAAGGCCAAGGCGAAGGCGCGCATGCCTCGAACCGCGGCCAGGCGCCCAGGAGGAAGGCCCATACGTTCGGGGACTGCAAAGAGCCATGTGCAACTCAGTCTGGGAAACGCCGCCTTGGTGTCAAATGCCACAAATGGGGCCATCCTACAGTCGACGTCGCCATGGAAACCGACCGCTTTCGCGCGTGCATCCAGCTTGGCTATGTTCTGGCCGAAATAGCGGCCACTGATGCGCCCCTGTTGGGCTGCGTGCACACGCTCCTGGGCTAACTCTGTTAGCGGGAGATTGATTGCTGACGCCGTCGCTTTGGCATCGCAGCTGTTGAAAGAAAGCGGGCGGACCTCTGATGCGTCGCGAAGGCATTCGAGCGCATCGTCCATCTTGCCACCCTTCAGCGGGAAAACAAAAATCAAACGGTTCAGGGTGGGAGGGGCAGGCAGGGAGCTGAAGAGGCGAAGGAAGATGGGGTAGAGACAATCAAATGGTGGCTGGGGCGGCCAGCCATGCCTGGCACGAGAGGCGGAGGGCCAGGCGCCGAATTCCTTTCACGAGAACAGGCTCGATCGAGAGCATCCTCGGAAGGAATCGGAAGGTCGGCAACTGGGAACGCCGGCGACACCTTGTCAAGGAAATTGGCGGTTTCAGCACGAGAAACACGTTAGTCCGAAAACACGTCGGAAACCACTGGAGTCGGAAAGCACGGGCAACGCCCCCTGGCTCTCTGGCCACCTGGCGGGGGCACTGAGCCTCCATCATTGAGCCCCGGCTTCTGGGCAGTCTGACCGTGTGTGTGATGCCGCGCAAAACAGGGCGCTCAGAAAATGGTGCCCAGAGCGGCGCTCGGCGCTGGAGAGAGCGCTGGATGCGTCGCCGAGCTTCGATGGTTGGCTGGTCCTGCGCTCGGGCCGCACGAGCAGCCGCGAGGCGTTGGGGCCGCTCATGCGATGCTTAGTTACTGCGAATAATGGCGCTTTGAAGCTCAGCCGCATCGCGCAGCTGAGGGGGGGACCCTGCAACGTTCAAAAATCCACGCCCTAGCTCTGCGGCGGCAGCCAGTTGGCGAGCGGCGACGATGTCCGAGCGCCAGATGGCTCGCGCAATGGCACGGAGCGCGAGCCTCCTACTCTCCAGCACGCTGACGTCGCCCGCGTCCATCGGAAGCTGCTGCAGCTCGTTGCGCGACAGCTCGGCCGCCAGGATCATGATCTGCTTCGTGACATCGAAGCGCCGAAGGTCGGTCATCGTGGCCAGTTTAGCCTCGTTCAGCATCCTGGTGAGGAGAGTCTTGCACTGCTTGGAGCGGAAGATGAAATCAGGGATCGGGCGCTGGACTTTCACGGGCGGCTTGCGGTTCTCGATCGCGCGCTTGATCGCGGCGAGGAGCTCGGCCTCGACCTCCAACGTGGAATCGAAGAGGTCTCTTGGGGGTATCTTGGGAGCCTATGGGAGGCATCTTCGGAACCTCTTGGGGCTTTCAACCATGGCTCCCGCCTCGCGCGCTCGATCGGGGCGATCGGAGCATCCCCTTTGAACGCCCTCGACGAAGCGCAGATGCTGGGGGGGCACTCCGCGGCTGAAGCTCAGAGACCGCCGGGAACCTACGAAAACGCATGATGTTTTTTTAACTTAAAAAAATAAAAACAACTGTGGCAGAGGGACGCACTGAACGGGCACTCTCCTGCCCCCGAATTCGAGGTTGGCACGCGCGGGGGAGACGAGGCAAAGACAACCCAAGAGGCCTCCATGACGCCCGGGATGGCCTCTAAGACGGCATGGAGCACCCCACGAGGGCCCCAAGTCGGTCCAGAAAGGCCCCCTAGGAGCGCCCCCCCAAAGACGGCCATAGACAGCCCCAGGTGGCGCCAAGTTGGCCTGAGAGAGCTCCGAAAGAACCCTAAGACATGCCCAGACAGCCCAGGGAGACCCCAGGAGCCCCCAAGAGGCGTTTCGTGGCCCTGATAGGGGGCCCCACCGAAGCCCCCAGCGGGAGCGCCCCACGCACCCAATTGGCCCACCCAGTACAGCGTCTCGTGGCCCCATACGAAGCTTCACATAAGCCCCCAGCGGGGCCGTCCGCATGCGTCCCGCGCACCCAATCTGGCATTTTCGCCCACCCAGTACAGCGCTTCGTGGCACCGTAGGGAGCTCCACCGAAGGCCCCAGTGGGGGTGGCCACATGCGTCCGCCACACCCAGTACAGCGTTTCGTGGCCCATCGGGAGCCCCATCGGGCGCCCCGGCGTGGCGGTGGCCACATGCGTCCGCCACACCCAGCACAGCGTTTCGTGGCCAATGGGACTGTCTGCATGCGCCCCGCACGCCCAATTTGGCATTTCACCCACCCAGTGCAAGTTTCGCAACCCAAAGAACTCCCCCAGAGGCCCAAGCGGTTCTCCCAGACGCCCACGGGGCCCTCTCAGAGGCCCGAGAGGCTGTCTCAGACGCCCCCCCAAGATGCTCTCTCAGAGGCCCACGAGGCCCTGTCAGAAGCCCGAGAAGCTTTCTCAGAGGTCCAAGAGGCTCGCTCAGAGGCCCACGGGGCTCTCTCGGAAGCCCAAGAGGCTCTCGCAGCGGCCCGGGAGGCCCCCTGCGGAGCCAGGGCCGCGATCCTCGAGAGGGGTGTGCCGAAATAATGAACCTCCGATGGAGCTCCCTGCAGGGCCTTCCAGAAAGGCAGCTGATGACGGTTGTTGTTGCCCAGCTGGAGGCGCGCGCGGGTCGCCCAGGGCTGGTTGAAGCTGCGCGGCGGGCGGCCGGCGGTGTAGAAGCCCCCCGTGGCCAGGAAGGTGCGCGCAATGTAATCGTGCGCCGCCCATTCGCGGAGCGCGTGCCAAGCCGCGCGGACCCTGTCACGGTCGCGCGCTTGGAGTGTATGGTTGTGGATGTGCGTGATGGCGAGGGAGTGGCCTGCGTTCGCCTCGCTGATGAACAGCTGCTGGACGCGCCCAAGAACCAGCGAGACACGTTCGAAGTCGGGGGGCCGGTCAGGGCGGAGGCGCTCCAGCTGCGCTCGCGTGAACCAGGGGATAAGAATAGCGACGCCACCAGTCGAGGGGGGCGCCTCGCGCTCGGGGTCTGCCGCGAACTCAGAGAGGAAGAGCTTGCGCGGGCACGGTGGCGCGTCAAGCCAGGTACGGAAGAGCACCTCGGCGCCATGGGCCTCCCATAGCAGGATGACGCGTTTGCCGCGCATGCACTTGATGAGAGCTGCTTGCTTGCGGCGCCGCCTGCGGGGCCTGGGGCACATGGTGGCGCGCGCTTTCCAGCTGATGAATGAGGGCGGCCTGGAAGCGTCAACCTCGCGCCACGGAGCCCGCGGGCGGCCGGGAACACCGCGCGGTAGTCTCCATGTCCGCGAAAAGGGCCTGGAAGGCTGTGGGAATGCCCCCGCGGTCGAGGCCGCCGCGGTCAGGGTTCGCCAGCGCGCGCCCGCTCCATTCCAGGATGGCGGGGCCGGCCTGGCCCTTGAGGTTGAGGCGCGCCAGCGCGACCGCGTCGCAAAGGATCTCGCCCTTTGCGCGGAGTGCCCTCCGGCGCAGCTGCGGGAGACGCTGGGCGAGGAGCTGCTGAGGCGTCTCGCGCTGAATCTCTGTGCGGATCTGCTTGGGGGACTTGTCGGGGTTGATGAAAATGTCGAGTCGTTGCCCTTGGCGCCCGTGGAATCGCCGCGCCGCCATCTGCCAGCAGCATCGCGGAGAGCACGTTGAAGGGCAAGGGCGCATGGGATGGCCACCTCCTTCGCACCTTTGACATGCAGGATGAAGCGCCTGGCGGGAGCGTCGCCGTGTAGCTCCACTTGATCGGGCTGGAGGCCAGCGTCTGCGATCCAAACATGAAGGTCGTTGAAGACGACGCTGGGGGGGCATGATCCGCTGAGCGCCGATGGAGAATAGGGGCGCGTCGGCGAGCGGTCCCAGTCGGAGAGCCTGGAATGTCCGCGGCGGGGAGCTGGGCCTCCGCGAGCGCGAGGGCGTTGCGCATCATGTCGATCTCAATCCACATCTTCTTTTGTTCAGCTGCTTGGCGGTCTGGTTCGCGCTTGGCGTTCGCTACCTGGTCCTGGAGGCAATCCACGCTGCGCTCAGTCTGCAGTGCTTGTGGTTGGAGGAGTTGGCGAGAACTCTCGCGGGTCTGGTCCAGGGGGATGTCTGCCTGCTGCTAGAGCGCGCCCACTGCCTGGGACATCCGGTGCAGCATGAGATCTTGATGCGCGCGGTCGAGATCCGCAAGAAGCCGAGGTAGCCGAACGGGAGAGCGATCAGCGAGTGGCGTGTGAAGGCCACCGACGGGGGCGGCAGGGACATGGGCAGCTTGTTGAGCGGGGCCTTCTGCTTGCGATGCGAAGGTGGGGAATGCCTCCAGGTCGCTCTCGAGGGCGCGCTGCTGCTCGGCGTCGAGTTGGAATGGCCCCCGAGGTCGCCACGGGTCGGACTGCTGGTCTTACTGCTGTCCGCCAGGGAGGCAGGAAGCGTCTGGTCTTGCCGATGAGCGTTCCGATCTGGCGGTCCTTTGTCTTCCAGCACCTGATGCCACGAGCGCGAGGGTGTCTGCAGCAGCGGTGGCTCGACGACGATCTGCACCTCCTATTCGACGGCGTTGCTGGCTGCGGCTCGTGCTTCGGTCCTCGTCGGAAGAGCTGGGCATGTCACGCTGAGCGGGGCGCCAGCCGCCAGCGGGAGCGCGGCGCCACCTCGCGACGACAGATCATGGATGATATGGATGGCCGCCTGCCAGGCCAGTGCGGTGAGCAGGAAAACGTCTGGGCCGCTGCAAGCCTCTGGTGGTGGCAGCGCGCGGAAAGCCGTGGCCTGTGGGAGCCTACCCCCGCGGAGGCAGCGATGAGGAAACCATATTGGCGCTGAGCCAAAATTGCTACGGAGAAGAGGATGGGGGAGGGGGGGGGGGGGGGGCACACAGGACGCGCACCTTAAATCCATATCCATGACCATCGCCCGTGAGCTGCGCTGGCCCCGACCCCGCGGTCGAGGCCCGCCAAGAGCGATGCCATGCGGAAGGGGGGCAGCAGCAGCAGATGGGCAGCGAGGGAGGAAAGAGGGGGGAAATGGCACTGGCCGAAGCCCTTCGGCAACAGCTCCCCCTTGCACCACAGGCCGAGGTCGCCGCGGCACCTCGCGCGCGGGCGAGGGCGACCCATCCCGCCCCCCCAACGGAAGGGGCAGGAGGTCCCGACCGGGGGGGGGGGGGGCGCACTTGGCGCGTGGGGGAGGACTGCAGCCGCCCGACAAGCGAGATCCGGGCCCCAGAGAGACTTGGACTGCTTGCGGGTCCGTCTCACCTGCGCAGACCCAAAACCCAGGCACACTGGGACAGAGAGGCATGCAAGCACCACCCACTGCTGCTCCCTCAGAGAGCGAGCGGAGGGCACCTCAGGAAAGAGGCGAAGGAGGCGGCTTGCAGGCGGCGGTGGGCGCGGCGGGCGGGGGCGGCGGGGGCGGCCGCGCGCGCGCGCCGTCGCCGCGCCCCCTCGACCCTCGACCGCGAAAGGCGAAGGCCCCAACCCAGGCCGCACCACGAAGCAGCCAGCAGCAACAGCACCGCGGGCAGGCAGGGGACACACACAGGGGAGGGACACAAAGACACCGGCAACAGCAGCAGGGGGGCAGGGGGGGGGAGGGAGCAGCACACAAGGACCCAACACAACGACCCGAACCGCAAAAGAAACCCGCAACCGCAGATGCTATGGGGGGGGAGACAGGGGAAGCAAGGAGGGAGCAGTCACGCACCGTCAGGCTGACTCACGAATTGAGGCCGGTTGGGTCTCACTCCACGGAATACTTTGGCAACATTCCTGTAGCGACGCACAGATAGCGGGAGCCGAGCATGGAAGAGGGTCCTGGGGCAAACTCGGGTGTTTAGGCGATGGTGGGCGTGGGTCTTCAGGAAGGCATCCAAGATCACTGCGCTGGCCAGATCGCGATGTTGCCCCCGGCAAGGCCCAAGCAATGACAGCATCGGGAACCATCCTTCGTCGCTCTCGACCCGCTCCCGCCACCGACCTGGAAGGTTAGATGCGCCTGGGGGCCACCTAAGAGCGAGGGCCTTCAACTCAGGGCAATACCTATAATGGAGCAGGTCGCCCGAGCCCCCGCATTTGAAGCAGCGCCCCCGGTCGACATTATGAAACCTGGCCGAAGTGCAACCCCCCCCCGGACAAAGCCCGTAATATACCCGTGGAGAGATGGGTGCCCGACGCCTTTTCGACTGCCCGAAGCCGCGCACGTAATGCCAACGTCGCTGGTGTAGAAACCTCAGTCAACCATCTGCCAATACGCGTCTGCAAGTGGATAAGCGGCGCCTGAAGATACCTGCAGTCACGCCTGATCCCTGTGTTGAGTACGTCGGCGGCGTCAGCAGTGGTGCTTCGAATCATGGAGTTCCTCCATCAGACAGAACCATTTTGCCCAGGAGTAAAATCATCATCCCGACGCCCCGCGGCGAGCTCCTCGAACACATAAAGGGCGCTGTCTAGCGCCCCCGACACCTCGATAGTACACGAAACTTAATAGCCTTGTCCATGATCCCAAGATGCACTAACTCCAAAGATACCCCAAGATGCCTCATCTGCGTTAGCATACAGTGGTTCAGTGCATGTCTGGGGCCTGCTGTCAGGATCTGTGGGGCTTCTCGATACGGTCGGACGATTTCGGGGGTGACTCTGACAAGCTGCATTCGATACTGCAACAACGAGAGGCAATTCGAGCGGAAGGGCCGAATGGTGGTGGGCAAACCAAGCGAAAGAGAGCGCAGCAGACGGACTCGTTGCCATAACTTAATCATCACCTCCTGCCATGCTACTGTTTGTGCCGTCGGGCCAACCCAAGAACCTAAGTCTAGAACGTGATTCACCAACCGTATCGCCTGGAAGCGGCCCCCCCTCCGTCGCACGTGCTCCGACAGGCGCTCGCACGAGAGAGAGAGAGAGGGAGAGAGAGAGAGAGAGAGAGAGAGAGAGAGAGAGATCCCCAGACACATGCATAGCAATTTCCGGGATTCAGAGATAGACCAATGGCAGGGGACAGTAGACCAAGAAAAAAACAACGTAGGCATCGAATCCGTGAGCATGCTCTGGAGGCCGCAGCAGCAATCATCCGCGCACGCGAGCTCAAGCTTCTAGTCTAGGGGCCCGCATGTGCCGAATCCACCGCAAGACGGGGTCCAGGGCGAGCGCGAACAGGGTCATAGAAGCTGGGTCCCCTGGGCGGACCCCCCGCCCAATGTCAAACCTGATGTCAGAGGCCCCCGCGACGCTCGCCACCGCAACATTGCCCATATAAAGAGACTCATAGAAACCGATCGCAGCCCTCGGGGCGCCCATGGCCCGGAGAACCTTCAAGATCCACACCGAGAAAATCGATGGAAAGGCAGCTCGGGAGTCCGCGAAGGGCACTCCCGCCTCATCGTGGCCCCTCATATGCTGCAGAAGACCTCATTCCTCAACCTCGACAACGTTATCCAAGATATTGCGCCCTTGGGCTCCCGCGCGCTGTCGCCCCACCACGCCGCGCGGGGCGACGTCGCTCAGGCCCGCGCAGAAGGAGTCGGACCAGATCTTCGCATCCGTGCTCGCGAGGGAAAGGGGCCGAGTTGCCCCAGGGGCTCGCGAAGGGGCCCGCGAGACAAACGACCCATGATCGGCAGAATCGCCACCCTTGGGCAGGAAGACCACGCGGCTAGTGCGGCAATCGCTCGGCAGACAATCACCCTCAGAATCGAAAATGCGCTCGTAAGCTTCGAATAAGACATCGATCGCCTCGGGGGCCGCCCAGCAGCCATACGGGATCCCGTCGGGCCCAGGGGCAGAATGACCTTCGTGCCGCACGCTTCGAGGGAACTCGCTATGGTCGAAAAGCCGCCGCGGTGGGTCTGGGCAAACTTCACGCCGCTGAGCGCGCTCGAGAATGGCAGGCCAGCGCTGTGCATCGTGCTCCTGATGCGCGAACGCCCGAGACCAGTGTGCCGCCGAGGTGCTGGCAGCGATGCCGGGGCGCGGGCGCGGCGTGCCTTCTTCGCCCAGAATCCCACGGGGCCCCGCGCGCCTCTTCATCAAAGCCCATCCCCTCCTCAGCGCCACCAGCCCCTTCTTCTGCCGACTCTTAACCTCCTCCACCTCACCGCTGTGCTCCACTCGCTCTTCCTCGCGATCGAACCGTCGAAGCGTCAGGGTAACAATCAGAGAGCGAAGCCCGTCAGGATCGGCGCATTCTCCATGGTCGGCATCGAAATAGCGGTAGAGAGCATCATGGCAGCGCAGCGCGCGGAGGCACACATACCACTGCTGCCCTCTCCATCCCCGATATGCAAGGAAAGCAAAGTGGAGTCGCTCAGCATCGTTCGAGGACTGCCTGGACTTGAGTGGCTGACGGAACTCAGTAGCTACCGTGGTAAAGAGAGTCTTCACTCGAAGTACCCTCTCCTCTAGGTTACTCGGTAAGACCAAAGTCTGTAGTTGTTCGCTGACCATCCGACGGTACTCCGCATGCATGCTGAGCCACTTAGGAATCGAGCATTGCCCAGTGGCTAAAGGTAGCGCCAGAGAAACCGCAACAGGAATATGGTCCGAGGAAGCCCCAGGATGGGTCAGAGTACCCACGGCGGTCGCGGAAACTGTCATCTCATTCAGAATGCCCGCGGGAAGGGTGGTGCAAACGCGGTCAAGCCTTGGGAAACTGCGGACCCCCCCCCCCCCCCCCCCCCCCCCCCCTTCCCTGATGCCCCGACGGGCGGGGTCAGGCTGGCGCAGCTCACAGCAGTGCCCACAGATCTCCTGGAAGGCATCACACTGCGAGCGGCCCCCTGGGCCAAAGGGAACCGTCACCAAGAAACCTGCCGCCCTCCATGTGAACGAGATTCCAGTCCCCCAGGATGGTCGACATGCAGCGTGCAGCAGGCGGCAGCGCGCGCTCAATAGCACGCAAATATCGCTTGCACTCAAAAGTGTCGTCACAAGTGTTCGGCATGTGCACGTTCACAATCGCAAGGTCGCCCGCGTCGCCCGTGCGCATGGCGACCAATGCCCTGCCCTCGACCACAACGCGCCCTTGCACTTCACGAAAGCACTCACGCAGCTCCGACGAGACATAAGTGACTACCCCACCAGCAGCATTTCCCTCAATAAAGCTCCCATGCGACATGCCTGTGCGAAGCTCGTCGCGGAGAATCGCAAGGTCGGCATTCGATCCGTGGGCTTCTTGGAAACACGCAACCTGGTAACGCTCGAACAACTTGGCGCGACGAAAACGCGAACTCGCTCTCAGAGAGGCAGACGAGATAGAGACAAAGAGAGCACGTGTTTTCCAAGTGCAAAGAGACAGGACGGATAAGACGGCGCACTCCACCCGCGCCCCAAGCAAGCGAAAGAGGAAATTGTGTCGCCGCGTCGTATGAATTAGCACTAGAGACTAGAGCTGCAGTCTGAGGCCAGGGGTTCCGCCGTAAAACCACAACCTGATGTGTCTGGATTGCCCCCCCGTAGCCCCGGCTCTTCACGCAGCTGTCGTACTCGCCGAAAGGGTCTCATCTGAGAGAAACGAGTCTGACGGAAAGGCGCGCGCTGTGCACCTCCTATCTCGGTCAGACCTTCGAGGTCAATAGACATGGTCGCGCTTCTCGCACTGGGCCCGTCATCAGCAATCATGACCATGAAAACATGGACTGGGATCGACCCGTTATTCAGAACATAGATGGTACTCCCGAGCCCCGTGGAACCGGCGCGCTCCTGCCCGAAGATGTTAGACACGCGCTGACGCATATTCCCAAGATAGTAGAACAGCTTCCGAGAGGTCTGGGGGAGGTCGCGCCTAATCCTGAGCTCTAGATCCTCACCACCCTCGGGGTTCGGGAACTTGAAGGGGCCCAGAGCAGCTGCTTTCGCATGGAACGCCGACGCCTGGAGAGTGCAAGGGAAGTCCAGAAATACCTTCTCGCTGCAATTGAACGCCTTGACCTGGATTCCCGAACGCTCTTCCAGAGTAACGCACTTGTCCAGAATCGGGCCCACAGCAAGCCGAAGCGCATTCTCCATCAGGGCACGCTTGAAACCGAGCACGATGAGCCGAGAGGGGTTGCCGATATCACCGGCTTCCACGCGACGTCGAGTGAACCGACCATCTGGGGTGACAGTACCACCAAGCGAGCTCCCTGCCGTACTTCCCTTCATCTCCGCTATCTCATCCTTCATCGCCTGGATCATCCCCTTCACATCCTCCATGATTTTACCCTCTGCGATCTCACGGTCCTGGATGGCCTGCTGGAGTGCCTGCTCCTGGATCAAGCGGATACTCTCAAAGTTCCCACGCGTGGCCTTAACAAGGTCGGCATGGGCGGTCTGGAGCATCTGGAAGTTGTTCTCAGCCTGCAACATGTGGCCTTGGATTCCCGAGATCTGTCCGTTTATCTCATGGATCCCAAGGGTATCTACACTGCGCGCTAGTGGGGAAAGCAGCTTTCTCAGGGCCACCATCATGCTGGAGTCACACTTCTCTTCCGTACCTGGCGGCGACGCGGGCGGGGTCGGGGTCGCACAATCTCCCTCTTCGCTGCTGGCGATCGAAACAGGGATGGGTTCGTTCATCCCACTGGACATCCCACTGGACTTTGGCCACGGCATCACCTGGCGAACTGCCTCCGTCGGGGTGGAGGAAGGCACGGGCGCGAGGAACGAAGGGAGCGGCCGTCACTAGCTGGTGGAGCGCGGCCGCGGCCTGCCATTGGTGCCTGGCCACCAGGCGCCTCTTGTGCCAAATGCCTTGAGCCAAAATGGCTTGAGCCAAAATGGCTACGGAGGAGGAGGAGGAGGAGGAAGAGGACGAGGACAGAGGACACCACCGCGCAACAAACTCGAAGCACAGCGGCCCTTCAGCAATCGACCGTGCAACAAGCCAGAACCACAACGGACCCTCAGCAACCGACCGCGCAACTAATTCGAGCTACAGCGGACCCTTCGCAAACCGACCACGCAACAAACTCGAACCGCAGCGGACCCCAATCAACCGACCGCGGAACCAACTCGAACCACAGCGGACCCTCAGTAACCGACCGCGCAACAAACTCAAACCACAGCGACCCTCAGCAACCGACCGCGCAACAAACTCGAACCACGGACCACAGCGGGCCTTCAGCGATCAACCATGAACAAACTCGAACCACAGCGGACCCTCAGCAACCGACCGCGCAACAAACTCGAACCACAACGTACCTGGACAAGCCGACCACACAACAAACTCGAACCACAGCGGACCCTAGTTAACCGACCAACGGAAGCAGCTCAGATGGATTTTCACGCTGGAACGCTTATGGGTTGAAAATCAATCTCGGCGCTCCCGACACTGAGCGGGGGGGCCCAGCCGAAACAAAAGGTTCCCCCTAAAGAGATCCCATTTGGATAACGACGATGTCGGCGACTCGGGCACACCGACCCCCCGAGAGCGCCGTTTTGCACCCAGGGAGGGTCCCAAATGGACTTTCACCCTGGAACGGTTCCAAAGGGAAAATCCATCTGGGCGCTCCCGACACTGGGCGGGGGGGCCAGCCGCGAGAAAAAGGCTCCCGGATAAGAAATTTCATTTGGAAAATTGACATTTTTGGGGCCCGGGCGGTTTTGCATTGGAGAGGTCCCAGATGGATTTTCACCCTGGAACGGTTCCGGGGTGAAAACCCATCTAAGCGCTCCCAACACTGGGCGGGAGCGCGCAGCCGCGAGAAAAAGACTCCTGAGGCGGCCCATAAGGCTCCTGAAAGCGCCCAAATAGAAAATCACCCGTTTCAGGTTCCAATTTTCACGCCGGAACGGTTCCAGGGTGATTATGGAACCTGAAACGGGTCGATGCCCATCCTTCAGGAATGCGAGAAAATCCTCAATCCGATCGGGGCGTCGTTGGGATCCTCTTACGATCTTGGTGGGATCCAGAACTGAGGGCTTCGGGGGCGAAGTATCACATCCACGGGCGGGCGGTGATATAATTTCGGCGTTAACGGGGTCGACAATGCGTTACCAGGGTTAGTTAGAGCACTGAGCAAGGTGAGAGGAGACACCACATGTACCTGAAGAGCAAGGACTTCTTCGACCTTGGAGATCCGAAAACTGTGGCACCCATGTTAGTATTTATGCTTACTTCCTCTGGCCGGCCAGCATGGGCACATGTTGCAACTCAGATGGGCACGCGCACGCGGAAACTGATCCAATCACTGCGCACGCTGACTGTGCGAGGCAAAAAACACATGGCACGCGTGCCCCGACTCATGCACGAGGGTGCAGGGGGGAGGGGGAGGGGGACGAGAAGGGAGTCTCACGGCCCTCCTGGGGACTCCCTGGCTCCATCTTGTGCTATCTTAGGGCTCCGTTGGGACTTGCTATGGCCATCACGGGGCCCCTTCTGGCCTATGGGGCCGCCTGGAGAGCCCAGCGGAACTCTGGGGGTCATGGTGGGTTCATGCTGGGATAGTCATGGTGGCCGTCTGAGAGCCATCTTGGGCTGGCTCGGGGGACTTCACAATCTTTTGGGCGCCTTGGGCCCTCTGCGTGGCTCTTAAAGGCCTCAGACCCGCTTGGAAGCCTCAGGGGCCACGTCATGTCGCTGCCTCGAAGGCCCACGCAGTGCCACTTCGCCGGGCCTCTGATGGGGAGCCCATTGAAGCCCATGGGGCGCCTCTCGGAGGTCCCAGGAAGCTGCGCGGCTCAACCCTAAAGGATCCTGAAGCCTCCCTGGTAACAGTGAAAGGCTCTTGAACCCCAAGGCTCTTGAACCCCAATGGAGGCTTTGGAGGCTCTGGAGGCTCCTGGAGCCGTCCTGTGCCCTTATATCACGACGCGGGAGGTCGCCCAAGGTGAGAGGTTTGCAACATGCGTTGCATCTCGGACGTGCTGTAAGGGAAACAAAGAATCGTTCCTGCCAGGAATATCCGGAATCCAGGCAACTACTCCCTTTCCTCCACCCCCTCATGCTCCTCCACAACACCTCCTCCCGCCTCACTCTCCAGCTCATCCTCTCCCCCCCTTCCCCCTCCCACGCCACTGCCTGTGCAATCTGCGCGTCGGGTGGGGGCGGGGAGGCGAATGTGCAAGAGCAATGCTGCGTTCAAGCACGGAATCCAGAACGTAAGCAGCAGCGCGGGGGATGCCAGCCTCAATGCCCTGGCCGCCAGCGACGTTGGCGTTGGCCACTGGCTGGGGGTTGATGCGCCACTGGTTCACGGTAAGGTCGTTCCCGCCACAGGTAAATGCATACTGTGGCGCGCCAGGTGGAGACGAGGAGTAGGGCGGCTTGGGGAGGGCAAGATTGGACACACGGATGGCACACCATGGATCAACCGACACGTGAGCAAGGATTCGAGTAATGCACGTGGGGAGATACAAAGCGACACAACCTAGATCGTAGAGGAAGCATCGGCCACAATGGCAACGGGCATGTTCGAAACGGCAGCATAGCTCCAAATGTAACAAGCGATGACGATCGGTAAGTAGTGAACAAGCCGTGTAACGGGTAGACTTGAAAGGGCCCGCCCACAGGTGCGCGCGCGCTCGCCTGCCCTTGGTAGTCTACCGAGATGGCGGAGATCTGCCCCGGGTGCGCGATGAGACCCTGCGCGCGTGCGCGTGGTGGCCTCGCCACCTCCAAAGAGCGCTGCCACACCTCCGTGCGCAGCGCCATACAAGTTTGCACTCCCACGCTTTCTCTTGCCAACGCCAGCCGGACTGACCGGGATTGCTAGAAGATCCGAACTCCCCCACCCGTCCTGGCGCGAAACCGCGGGGATGAAGCCCCGCACGATGACGCTTTACCCAACCCTCCTGGTAGCTGGCTCATCGCTTCGAACAGAGCATTTGTTGCTCCTCCTCTGCCCTCCTTCGCGCGTCCTTGCCCCTTCCTTCTTTCTCCTCCCTCTCAGTGTCTCCCGCTTCCCTCGTCGTTGTCACTTCTCTGTCGATGTATCTCTTCTCTCGCTGACTAGGTGGTTGCTCCACCAGGGTGCTGCTTGGCGTGCAACTACCGTCGCTTCCCTGCACCCCACGCCAGAGCCAGCAGATTGGTCAGAGGGGAGACCCAGACTAACCCCACCAGCCCTTCTGGGCTGGGGTGATTTCGTTTCCTCTTCCATCCTCCCCTTTTTTCCCGTTCGGCGAAGGGCTTATCAATGCTCCTGATGAAACAGATACCCCTCCCCCATAGTGGGGGCAAACCCGGAACCATGACGACACCCACCCTACCACCACTGTCAAGAAGTACGAAGTGATGCAAGTTGCTGCCAAAAGCTGCATCACCCGTGGGCACAAGGCGATACTTTGCAATTGTCCTCTGGCAGGGGCGAGGAGGCACCGATCAAAAAGCAATACGAAATCTGCCGATCAAATCGGCGTGTGCGAAACGCCGTCGTCATCGTCGTCGTCGTCGTAATCGCCGCCACCGCCTCCGCCGCCGTCGTCATCGTCGTCGCTGCTCCCTCCCTCTCCCTAGGTCCTCCGGTGGCTTCAGGTGCAAAAGGAGCCTGGTGGTTTGGCTTCAGTCGTTTTCGGCCCCCCGCGATTCTAAGATTTTTGCGCGAAGCGTTCCTCCTCTTCCTCCTGTGCGAAACTTTCCTCCTCCTCTTCCTCCTCCTCCCCATTCATCCTATCATCCTCTCATCCTCCTTATCATTCTTCTCTTGCTCGTCCTCATCCCCCCACCCCCCACCCCCCTCCTCCTCCTCCTCCTCCTCCTCGTCCCCCTCCTCGTCCCTTCCAAGGGAAAGCCAACACTCTAAGAGAACCCAGAGAACAACGAACAAAAACAAAGACACTGAAGTGCTGGAGGCTGAAACTTTGGCAAAACACGTGGGAAAACAACAAAACAGAACAAACAAAAAACTAAAGATCCCAGGGAACACCCGTCCGAAGGGACCACCTCCTCCTCCTCCCCCTCCTCCTCATCCTCCTCCCCTTCCAGCGGAACGCCATAACTGTGGGAAAACCATGAGGACAAACAAAGAAACTGAAGTTCTGGAGGCTGAAACCTTGGAAAACAAACATTGAAAAAAAAATTCAAGCAATGCCGCCCGCCCAAGTAACCTCAACTTTTGGGCGGACGGGATTTCCATGAGATCCGTACTTTTTTTTTCTTTTTGCGTTTCCAATGGTTTGTCTAAGGCTTCCCCCTCCAGCACTTCAATTTCTTTGGTCTTCCTCTGGAGAGGGGAAAGAGGAGGAAGAGGAGGAGGTTGTAGAGGCTTTCAAGCAGAATCCGTTTGTAGATGTTTTCCATAGAAATCCTTTGTGTAAAGCCGTTCAATGGGAACCCTGCTGTATTGGCTTTCAATCGGAATCCTTTTTATTGGTTTTCTATCGGCATCTTTTTGAAAAATGCTTTCAGCCGTTCGCATTGGCTTTCAATCGGAATCAGTTTTGTATTGGCGTTCGATAAGAATCCTTTTGAAAAGGCTTTCACTAGGAATCCTGCTGTAGCGGCTTTCAATGGGAATCCGTTTGTAGCGGCTTTCAACAGGAATCATTTGCGCTGGCTTTCGCTACGAATCCTGTTCTATTGGCTTTCAATCGGCATCCTGCTGTCGATGCTTTCACTGGGAATCATGTTGTATTGGCTTTGAATAAGAATCCTTTTGAAACAGATTTCAATAGGAATCCTTGTCTAAAGGCTGTCAATCGGAATCTTTTTGTAATGGCTTTCACTAGGGATCCTTTCGTAGGTGCTTTCAATCGGAACCCTGTTTTCTAGGTTTTCAATCGGAAACCTTTTGTAAAGGTTTTCAATCGACATCCTTTGTGTCAAAGCTTTTAATCGGAATCCTTTTGTATAGGCTTCCAATAGGAGTACTTCTGCATTGGTTTTCAATGCGAATCCTTTTGCATCGTCGTTCAGTAGGAATCCTTTCGTACAGACTTTCAATAGGAATCCTCATGTAGAGGATTTCTATGGGAATCCTGCTGTAAAGGCTTTCAGTAGGAATCCATGTGTAGTGGATTTCAACAGGAATCCTTTGTATAAGCTTTCAATCGGAATCCTGTTGTAGAAGCTTCAATCAAAATCCTTGTGAATTGACGTTCCATACTAATCCTTTTGCATCGGCGTTCAATATGAATAGGAATCCTTGTGTATAGGCTTTCATGATGCACACTTTGGCATTGGCTCTAAGAATCCTTGTGTAAGAGGCTTTCAATAGGAATCCTTTTGTATAGGCTTTCAATCGGAATCCTTATGTAGAGGATTTCAATAGGAATCCTTTTGTAGAAACTTTCACTATGAACCCTTTTGTAGAAGCTTTCAGTCGGGATCGATCTGTAGAGGCTTTCAATGGGAGTCGTTTTGTAAAGGCTTTCAGTAGTAACCCTAGTGTATTAGCTTTCAATAGAAACCCGGTTGTAGAGGATTTCAATAGGAATGCTTTTGCGGAGGCTTTCAATCGGAATCCCCCTGCAGAGGCTTTCAATAGGAATCCTTGTGCCAAGGCTTTCAATAGGAACAATTTTGCAGAGGCTTTCAATAGGAACCCCTCTTTCAAAGGCGGGGGCTTTCAAGAAGAAGAGAGAGAATGAGAGAGAGAAAGAGAGAGAGAGAGAGAGAAACAAAAAAGGAGAGAGGGGTAGGCGCAGGGATAGTTTCGAACCGGCTTCCTTATCTTAAGGCACACGCACAAAAGGCACCAGGCCCCCTTTGCACCTGGAACCCCTTCGCCTCCAGCGCGCCAGCTCCCCCTTTCACTGCGCCTTCCTCCTCGACCGCGCCAGCCAGAGGGAAAAGGACAAACGTCGCATTTGACTCGTCGGGGAGCCCCTTCCATTTTATCAATTCCCCGATGTGGGGAATCCCGGGTCAGAATACGCTCCCTCCCTGTTCCCTTTTCGAACGCTGTTCGGCTCCATGTGGCGTTGCATCGGCAACTTATGTACGGAAGGCCCCCAAACGACACAACATATCGCTCCACGACGGCCCGCGATGCCCGCGAGAAAACCCTTGAAACCCCCAAACGGCCTCTTGGGGGCCTCTTGGGGGCTTCTTGGGGTTTCTTGGGGGGTTCTTGGGGCCTCCTGGGAGCTTCTTGGGGCGAAAGGCTAGACTTTTCGGTTCGTGGTCCCCCTCTTGGGGCCGTCTTGGGGCCCTCTTGGGCCGTCTTGTGCGCCTCTTGGGCCGCCTTGGGGCATTCTCGGGCTGTTTGGTGGCCTCTTGGGAGCCTCTTGGGCTGTCTTGTTGCGGTTTTGGGGGCCTCTTGGGCCGTCGTCAACGCCCAGAAAGCCGAAAAGCCGTATATGCTAGAAATGTATGTTTCCATATGGGAAATCAATGATTGGGGCCTCCTGGGGCCTCTTGGAGGGCCTCTTGGGGGCCTCTTGGGGCCTCCTGGGAGCTTCTTGGGGCGAAAAGCTAGAAACTTTTCGGTCCGTCCTGGGGCGGTTTTGGGGCCTCTTGGGCCGTCGTCGACGCCGTGGAGGCCGAAAAGCTGCGTATGCTCAAAATGCACGTTTTCATTCGAACATTACCGTTTTGGGCATCTTGGGGCCCTCTTGGGGCGCCCCTTGCGCGCCTCCTGGGGCGTCTTGGAGGCCTCTTGGGCCGTCTTGGGCGGTCTTGGGCTCTCTTGGAGCGCTCTTGGGCAATCTTGGAGGTATCTTGGGCCGTCTTGGACCCCTCTTGGACCGTCTTGAGCGCCCAAGACGGCCCAAGAAGCGCCCAAGAGGCCTCCAAGACGCCCCGAGCGGCCATTGACACTCATCCTTCCGGCCCTCCCCCCTCCCCTGGACCCCTCCCTAGAGGGCTTCGCCCAAACACCACGTCATCACTCGTACCTCGCTCTTTCCGTTATACGCCGCCCCCTGTGGTCTTGCCACAGGGGTGCCCGGTATGCTAGACCCTTTCGGTTTTGGTTTTGGTTTTTTTTCCCCAAGAACTCTCCCTGGGGCTTCGGCCCGTCCCGTCGGCCACCCGGAAAGATCTTCCAGCTTGCCCAGAGGTGGTTACCAAAGGTTTTTCCTGCTCCAGACGGCTCCAAGACGGCCCAAGATGGCCTCCAAGACGGCCAACATGGCCTCCAAGACGGCTCAGATGGTCCCAAGATGCCTCCAAGATGGCCCAAGATGCCTCCAAGACGGCCTAAGATAGCCTCAAGATGGTTCAAGACGGCCCAAGAGGCCCCCAAGAGCCCCCTAAGACGCCTCCATGAGGTCCTCAAGGAGAGCCCGATGAGGCCAAAATCATTGGTTTTCCTGCGTTTTTTGAAGGATTTTGGCATTTGCTTCTTTTTGGCTTTCCGAAGACCTCAAGACGGCCCAAGAGGCCCCCAACATCGCCCCAAAATCGCTCATGAGGCCTCCAATATGGCCCCATGACGACCCAAGAAGCCCAGGCCCCAAGAGGGCCCCAAGACGGGCCAAGAGGCCTCCAAGACGGCCAAGCTGGCCTCCAAGACGGACCCGAAGCGCCCCAAGAGAGCCCCAAGTCGGTTCAGAGAGGCCCCCAAGACAGCTCCCGACGGCGTCAGACGGGCCGGGAACGCCATAAGACGGCCAAAGAAGCCCCCGAGAAGCCCCAAAATGGCCCTATGAGGCCCTCAAGAGGCCTCATGAGAGCCCAAGATAGCCCCAACATGGTCTCCAAGACGGCCCCAAGATGGCCCAATCGAGGCCAAGAGTGCCTCAAGAGGCTCCGAAGAGGCATCCTCCCTTTCTCCTTGTTCCTCCTTCTCCTCCTCCTCCCCTTCCTCCCCCCCGCGTTCCCCGAAACCTTTCCAAACCGACTCGGGGAACACATGGTCCGATAGCTCGGCCAAGCTCTAGCCCAGCTGTCGGACACATAGGCGCTTCCCCAAGGGCAGGGGGTGGCGGTGATTCGCCGTAGGCGTCTTCGATACAAACTCAAAAGCCGAGGACGTGGCAGTCACTTTGACTCAGAATAACTCCGCATCTGCAATACAAACTCCTTGAACGTCGCCGACGCTGCTGGAGCCGCTTGTCACGGTACGGTTCTTGCTCCAGGTGGACCGCTCGGGGGAAACTTTGGAGACGGAGACGTTCGCTTCCGACGGCTGCCACTGGTCCTTCTCTGGCTTGCGACTTCGGAGCCGCCCTCGTTTTGCTTCCGCTAGTTGTCACCAGCCTCTGTCTGGCATCCCGTCACCCCGTCCACCGAATCAGAGAATCTAAATTCTTGATCCCTCGAACGCGAGGTCCGTTCCGGATCCCTCCAGGTCGCGTTTTGTCGCTTGTGACAAGTCTGTGAAGACAGGCGCCCGGGAATCAGTACGAACAGCCTGTGGAGATACGCCATCGCCGCCCGTGGGTAGGCAGTGGCAGCAGCAGCTGCCTCTCCTTCTTCCACCCATGAGCTGTATGACGGAACATAAACCTCACTCGTGACTCGTTCGATGACGACGACGACGACGACGACGACGACGACGACGACGACGACGATGGCATCGCCCGACTCGGTAAGTACTCGCACTCGTGAATGCCGCGCAGTTGGCTGGGGGCGCAATCTCGACAGACGTTGGCGAGTCGGCCTTTTCAAAATCTGATTATGTCGATCCCTGTCCACTTATGATTGTCCGCCCATCTCCCGAATGGGTACAGGAGCGGAAACATTGAACAGTGCATGAGGTTGTAACCTCAATGGTCAGTTACATCAGGCAACAAAGTACACATAAGCGATAGGCGCTGAAACATATCAACACAACCTGACGGCTCTTTTAACATATAACGGGCCATAAAACACAGCGGGCACGGTCTGGAAATTGTTCAATAGGCGGCCATGGGGGCGGCCAAACAGGCATCCTCTTGAGCCCCAACCGGCTTGGCGGCACTCTGGTAATTTCACACACGCCTCCAGACTCGGTGCCCAGACCCCTCTCGGAAGCGATCCTGGCAGGTCTGTCAGGCCGCTTCTGGCATCGACGGGCCAACGAACAAGCGAACGCGAAGACGAGTGGGGCACACCTCCCCCGCCAACGCTGATCCTCCCCCCCGCCTGGCAGACTCCCGGCCTGTCGCGACCAGCCCCCCCCCCGCGCACGCCCCTTTCACGGGTCCCCACGAGCAGAGTCCGTCGGAGCGGCGCGCGCTCGCGCGTGCGGCGAACAGCTCGCGCGACGCGCGGGCGCGGCCCTGGCAGAGGCCACTTTTCGCGGCGGCCGGCCGGCGAGCTCGGCCAGCACCCTCTGGTCGGGCTCGACGTGGCGGTCCCGCATGTACGCGACCACCTGGCGAGAAGGGCGGGCGGGCCTCAACGACCTCTTGGCGTTAGGCCCGGGCGCGCAGGTCCCACGGGGCAGAGCAAAAAGGCAGCTCGGCTCGGCTGCGCGCCCCTCCTCGCGGGTAGAACTTCTAAGCTGCCTCGGGTCTCTGGCGGTCGTCTGCCACGACCTTTCGGCCAGGTCCGGCTGGCCTCTTGAGGGCCTGCAGTGCCATCCCGGTCGAGAGTCGAAAGGACTGCGGACGGCGGCGTGAGGCGAGGGCAATTGTTGTCGCACGGGGTCGGTCGCTCGGCAAGTCGGCTAGAGGATAGGTCGCCAACGGCAAAATCGCAACATGTCGGCACGGCACGAGACGGGAGCCTGACAAATGCCACACAAACCGCACGCACAAGCTGGCCAGCGTGCCCCCGCCAGGGCGGGACAAACAAGAAAAGCAACCGTCCCCATGTCCGAAGTCGGCAAAAAAAACGTCCGCCTTGTCGGCGCTTGCGCGGTCGCCACCCTGCACCAGCGTTCGCACGAACATGCAACCCAGCCAGACGTCGGGCTTGACGGAGTCGGCCTTGGCTCAACCGAGGAAGGGAAAAAGGGGCATACTTACCCAACAAAACATTCCACATTGGCGGTTTGGCGCGCATGCTATTGTTCCTCTTCCTCCCCCGTCTCCTCATCCTCCTCTGCCTTTTTCGTTTCGTATTTATTTTCCCCTTCCTCCTCCTCCTCCTCCGCCTCCTCCTACTCCTGCACCTCCTTTTTTCCGTTGTAGTTTCCTCCCTCGTGTGATTTTGGGTATTGCAACTATATGATCGTCCTCATCCAAAACGCACATCGAAACCAGGATCGCGAATGTGATGTTCCGTTCCGCATCTCCGGACTAGGTTGAGACGAAGAGCAAGGGGATGAAAAAAGAATGATCAGTATCTGTTTGGAGATCTGCGCCTTCGCAGCCACAGGTGATGGACAACCACAAGTCATGGACAGCATCAGCGGCTGGACGGCGGTGCTGCCAGCGGGCCGGGAAAGAACACTGCACGCCTCACGATTATACAGTGTGGTATGAGGTATGGCGCTGCTGCGCGTGTCTTCTAGGCTGCCGCCTGCGCGTGTACGTTGACGACCGAAGAGTCGAACCTACAAGGTTCCCCGCAGGTAGAGGAAGGTAAAGGGGGATGGTAGCGATCCCATGTCCCATGCGCCGCGGGCAGGCGGCCCTGTACCTGTTTCCAGTACCAGGGCCGAAACGGAAACTGTAGATATGGATATAATGATGACGTGAACGAACTTCACACACGCGCGCGCACACACACACACACGCACACGCACACGCACACGCACACGCACACACACACACACACGCACACACACACACACACACACACACACACACGCGCACCGTCCCGAATCTCGCCCGCTCCACGTGGGCCTCGGGCCCACGGGAAGCAAAGGCGGGGCTCTAGATCAAAGGTGCGAAGTCCACTCGACTCTTCATTGCGTCCCCATGCGGCGTCCAAGCGAGGCCGTCCCAGCTAGGTGAGAGAAAAAGGGTACCAACCACGTCGCACAGGGTGCTTGGGGGAGTCTACCCGCCTTTACCGGGCCCAGGGTGCGCCCCCAAAAAACCCCCTGGCACACCTGGACACCCCCCGTCTGCACGGGTGACGAACTTGGGGGAACAAGGGATGGAAGAATTGGAAAGCGATGCCGCGTCGAAGATACAGACGCGGACGTTTCCACCGGCAAGCAATACATCGCGTGCAAAAGAATTCAAATTGTGCGGGCGCATAGCAACCAAAAGCTCTGAACTCAAGGGTATTGTGATCAAAGTTGCGACGACAATTGTCTGAAGCATGCTGAAAGAATAATCATCCACGGGGCACTCCAGGCCCCAAGCCAAATTGGTCTTGGGGCAAAATTGCTACGACAACGGATCAAATAAACAATGCTATGACGTCGTGCGCGAGGCAGTCCAGGCCCCCAAATGATGCGATTGCCATCAGAAAATGCGGTGAAAAGGGGGACCCAAAGAAGAGTCATAAGAATCATGCTTTGCACATGTCGTACTCTGTGTGTCCGACAACCCATGACTTGTATATATTTGCGACGGTCGACCTACCTGGGTGCGTTCATGCCCTTGCTGTCGCCCAAAGTGTCATGCGCGAGCGGCGGGCGACCTGCCAGGGTACGTTTATGCCCACAATGCCGAAACATAGGTAACGATATGCTGCCATATGGAAGTCGAGATAACAATGCGAGACGACTACCAACATATACGTAAAGAATTCATAGCAACAGCAAATCAATCAACGACACATATTTTGGTCACACTATGCGGGGTCCCAAATACGATTGCTACGATTGTCGCATTGTCCAACCGCGCAAGTAGCAATATCATCAACCTAAATATGTTCACACTTGTTCTCATCGATCTAGGTCCAGTTGCTCAGCTACCACGACCAGTCGCGGCATGTGTTGTCGCGATAGCGCTCGAGGTCGTAGCGCCGCCGCGCCTCTGGGAGCGCCCTGCGGGCGCCGCTCCGATCGCGATTGCTGGTCATAAGCTGCGAGCCTTCCAGCGGGCGCGGCGGCGCAATCGGCCTCCGCGCCCCCGCGGCGATCGGCGCGGCAGCTGTTGAAGCCCCACCGCCCCAGTCTGCACGGCCCGGAGCAGGGCCGCCGGAAGACGCCGCGCCCGCATGGGGGGCCGCGCCCATGGCAGGCCCATTGCAACGCGGCGGTGGAGGAGAGGGCAAAGGGGCAGTGCGGGGGTCGGTGACCGGAACATTCCCGTTGCCGAAGGCTTTGCCCCCCGCAGTAGTCGCAGCAGTGCGATGCCTCGCGCTGAGCTGCGCCGAGGTCGCGCGGCCCTGCCTGACCCGCCTCGCCCATCTGGAGAGCGTTCGCACGCATCTTGCAGACATGCTCATCGAAATTGGCAAGAAGGCCGGTGCAAGCTATTGTGTCCGTCTGAATTTCGAGTGCTCCTGCCTGGGCCAGTGCCTCAATCCGCTCGCGGGCGTTTCCACCGGCGCTCAACTCGCGACCGAGATCGTGGAGGGCCTGATCAGGGATCGCGCGAGCGTTATCGGTGGCCAGATCGGCGGACAGAGATTCGCATCCCCTACCGGCCATCTGATCGGGGAGACCGCCCATCGCAATGTCTCCGCGAGATTGGCGTGCTGAGGCAGTGCCAGGATGCTCGGCCATGATCTGCTTGGTCTGCTCCACAAGGGCCGTCTGCTTCGCGGCCCTCTCATCGCCCCGCAGGGCATCATCGCTATCAGCACGGAGCACTTCGACGATTTGTTCCTGAGCGGGGGCGGGCGGCAGCACACGCGGAGCTTCCTGGGTCAGATTTGGGCCCTTGAGACTCACAGGGCCCCTCGGCATCGGTCACGGCAGGTGGGCGCGGAGGATGATTGGCGTCACCCGTGGAGATAGATGCGCCAGGTTGCCGCGCCGGCGTGGGACTGTCGCCCGGCCGATCCTGCCACGACGGGAATGTTGACTGAAGATATCCCTGAAGCGGCACATCGGGCGCAATCGAGCCGCCCCACAAATTTCGCAATGCACAGAGTCTCAGACGATTCGAGCCCCATGAGCTATGGTGCGAGATCTTTGACAACACGCGCACGCAAGCGGACGGAGGGGCCGAGAGAGGGAGAACGAGGGCAGGCGACAGCAGCGACAGGCATGGAAGTCCTAGCGGTATCCGTTGTCTTCTCGGCCTTCGGGCTGTGAGAGACGTGAAACACGGGGTCCGAGGGCGGCCGAAGTCGGCCGGGCAGCGTCGCGTCGCGCGCTGGCGGCGCAGACGCGGGCGCGTCCACCGGCGCAGGGGCGCAAGGCGCCAGGTCACTCACGCGGGGCGTGGACGCGGGCGCGCCCGCCGGCGCCAAGGCACAAAACGTCAGATCGCGCACAGGTGGCGCGGGCGCGGGCGTGTCCACCAGCGCAGGAGCACATCGCGTCGCGTCGCTCACAAGGGGCGCAGACGCGGGCGTGCCCACCGGCGCAATGGCATAATCCACGCAACATGCACACAATAAAATATTCGACACATCGTGTCCATTCTGCCGCGCGCGCCGCGAACGTCGCGACGCTGGCGGCGCGGCGCGCAACTGAGGCGGCGAAATCCGTTCAATATTGTTGAAGTCGAGCTCTGGGATGCGGGCATTTACAATAACCCTGCACCATTGACCGCGTGGGTCCTGTAGTGAGTAACCAATTGAGGATCCCAGATTTGTCGGAAGCCGTCGTCTGGCAACAATTGCCCCATAGATAGTACCGATGGGCAGTCATGCAGCGCAGGGGCTGAGCTGGCTAATCCAATGCGCGGCAGCTTAAGGTGGATGTGCTTGTTGGCGACCCTGTCGCCGCCAGCTGTTTCCAGGACGTGGTCGCGCCCCAAGTGGACGTCAGTCGTTTTCTGTTGTGCGAGGTCGGCCTTGTCCTGGGTGTGGCCAGCGGAGCCACTGCCCGATATCCGCGTCCGTGACAACGCCGCAGTGGACCGCGTCGCCGCGGTAGACGCGGTCGCGGGCGTTGTCGCCGACGCCGGGCCGCCGTCGGGCGGCAGGGCTGGCGCCGCGGTAAGTCTGGTTGGGGTGGCAAGGCCAACGCGCCAATTCTGCGCCTCGAGCTGGCAGGCGCGAAGCGCCGCGGCGCCGTCCTGCAGCCGCCTGTCCGGCAGCGGGTCGGGCGCGACAACGGGGTCGCCCTCGTTGGCCAAGGCGCGCAATTTGGCCAGTTGCCGCTGGGGCACAGGGTAGGAGATGACGTCAATGTTGTCGAGATCGAAACGTTGGCGCCGCGGTCGTCGGTCTGCGATGACCACAGTCTGTTCGCGGATCGCGCGCGCTCGGTCTCACCGCCCAACGCATCGCGTCGCTGCAGGGGGTCGGTCCCTGTCGAAGGCGCCCGTTCGCTGCCGCCGCTGCCATCGCCGCGCGAACGTCCTCAACAGCGTCCGCGGCTGCCGCCCCGCGAGGGGGGGCGGGGCAGTTGCGGGCGCTGCGGCTTCCATCGCAAATCCATCGCAACCTGAGAAATCCACCCGCGGCCCCCCGGACTCCGCGGGCCCTGGCCCCCCCCCGCGCGAGGAGTGTCGATTGCCCTGCGCACGTCCGGGGGAGGGCGCCCCGTCGCGGCTGCCCTGACTGCAGGCGCGGCTAGGGCTCCTCTCGGGGGTCTCGGAGTCAGACGCGATGCGGGCGCAGCGGCAGTCGCTGCCTTGCCTGCAGTGTTGCCTGGGTCGGCGAAGAAACTGAATTTTGCGATGAGGCCATCTGCGCTGGTCTTGTCGCGGGCAGGTGCCGTGTTTTGCGAAGGAGAAACAGAAGTTATTGGCACCTCCGTCCGTGGGCGGCCGTCGTGCGCCTCGCTCTTTGGGAGATCGCTGCTCGCGGGCGTCCGCGTCGGCCTGCGCCGCGCGCCCGCGAGGTCGCGGTCGCGGTTGCCAGAGCCAGCACGTAGCAGTTAGCATCGTTCGCCGATGTTGCAGCGACCTGCCCCGCATGCTGCGCGCGCGACCAATTCGCGAAGAGTCGTCTCGTTCCTGAGGTCGCGCCGTATGCGTTCGAGTCGGTGCTTTCGACGTTGGCCAAAAACCACTCGTTGGTGCGATAGGGGTCATTCGACTTCATCTCGTTGTAGTCGCGCATGTCTTGCGTCGTCCACGGACGGCTGCGGATCTGAGCTTGGAGCAATGACTCGAGTATCTTCGCGCCCAGTGGATCACGGCATGCCAAGAATAAAAACTGCCCCGGTCCACAATAAACCGTTAAAGATCGTTGCCCCGCGCGCGAATAAAATGTAGACGTTCAAAAGCGTGCGTCGCGTCGTCGACGTCAGTGACCTTGTAGGATTGCAGTGTGGTCCAACAGATCTGTCTACCTTTCACCGCGCGGCCGGCTTCGCGCCTCCGAGCTTCGAGGTTCCTCACTCTGCGTCGGAGCTCAGTTTTGAGAGGAGCCGAAAGTTCAGAGGCAAGCATGCAACCGGCGCTCTCACAGTCGCCACTGTCTTGTAGGTCCTCGAATGTAGAAACAGGTTGTTCGGCAACACAATGAAGTGCGCATGTCATGGCAGGTCGCCCGGAGGCGCTGCCAAAATTGCCCCTGACCATCTGTCGCCAGTCCTGTAACTGAGTAGCGCGCGGCAGTTGGGGGGCACGCGCAGTGTCTGACTCCTGGATCTGGGTGGTGCCACCAAGAGAATGATGTGATATATTAAGTGACGGGATTGGTGGCGTCGGCGATGGTGCGCGCACAGGAGATACGCGACGTGTCTGTTGAGGCTGCTGCAGAGGCCGCTCCTGGTGACGTGCGTCGCGGTTGTCTTGCGCGGATGTTGCCATCGGCGAGGGTCGAGGCGCTGTCTGCGGTGGGTTCTGGAGGTCGCGAAGAGCAGTGGATCTCGGCGTCGCTAACGTGAGCCTTCAGGGTAGCCTCGGTGGTTGTAAGATCCCCCTGTAACTCCTCGACGCTATGTCGTGGACCACGTGCCTCGCCGCTGGTGTCATAAATTCGCCGGGGGTACTGGTCCAGCCGATGCTCTAGGTCCTGGAATCGTCGGTTGTGTGCTTCGCGCTCTAGTTCCAAACGGGCGAGTACTTCCCCCGACTGTGCCGTTTCAGCGTCTCTTTCCTGGGATATCTGGGTGAGTCGTAACTGCGCGTGGCCCGCCACCTTCTTACATCGGCAATTTCCTCAGCGAGGGGGGCGACATCGCGGACCGAAGTCGGGGTGCCCAGCTGGCAAGTCTGGGCCCGCACAGCATGCAACTCAGCCAGTGCAGCCTGCACGTCAAGTAGCTGCTGCTCGACCGTGGAGAACCGATTTTCAAGCGCTGGCACGCGTCCTTCTGACGCATCGAGACGTTAAGCAAGAGCCATCTCGGCATTCCACAGCTTGCCGTGCAAGCCGGACGTGGTTGCGGTATTCTCGGAATGGAGGTTGGCAGTGGTCGCGTCAACGTGATCCCGAAGCGAAATGAGGTCATCGCGCAACTGTTGATCCGTAGCCCCGTGTATCTTGGTAGCTGGAGCCTGCCGCGCTGTCAGGAGCTCATCGTGTAGTGCCCTGACAGCAGCAGCGCGTGCATCTATGACGCTCACGAGTTGGGCCTCCGCTGCGAGGAGGTAGTCGTGCAGCGCATGGGTCGCAATGGAATTGGACCCTCGGCGTGAGTCCACGCGGTCGAGTAAACACTGGACCTGGGCGGGGATCAATCGATCTTCGGCGATCCGAGCTTCGACGAAGGCAAGGGCGTTGCGGAGCTCTTTCCTCAGCGCTGCTCTGCGCAACAAGACCCGACAACAGCTGGGTCGTGCAAGTTTCGAACCGGTCTCTAAGCTCTGCCAGATCACTGGCTCAGGGCGACGCGTGCGGCGCGATGTCGCGCTGGAAAGAACTTTGCTGTGAACGCCTCCGGGAGGGGCTGCGGCTGTTGTCCCTGCTGGGAGACTAAATATGATACCGCTCGGGGACTTTTCGCTGTGAAGTCCGTCCAATGCGATACTCTATGACTCGCGCATGTTCTGAAGCGGAAACCACGGCGGGGCTCACGGGGCGCCGTGCGTCCCAGCGGCGGCGTCGCGCGGAAACGCTCTGGGGAGACGTTTCATTGGCGCCACCACCGCGAGTGTTTCCACCGGCGAAGGTTGGAGGAGAAGGAGGCGAGGCAAATCCATCTGTGGTTCCGAGGGCAATTGCTGGTGTTTCCACCGGCGAGGGTTCCGAACCAAACGTGGCGCCAGGAGACGTATGGGACGCATCAAGTGCCGAGGCATACTGTCCGAACCCAGGCGTGTGAAAGTCATAGCGCCAGCGCGGGAGGCGAGTCGGAGTCCATCAGGTCCCCGAGCGCTGCCTCGAGCGCGGCGGCGCTGCCGTCGCCTGAAAGGGGGGATGGCGGTATTGCCCGTCCTTTTTACCCTCTCCGCGGCGTCGCGACGCCCGCATTCCGTCGAAGACCCTGCACGCATAGATGCACTGGTCCCCGTGGGATCCAGCGCCTTGCGGCAGAGTCGAAGACGAAGCGGGGTGTCACAACGGAGAGCGAAAAAGAATAGGCTGATAACCTGTGTATGTAGGTTGACAACCGAAGAGTCGAACCGACAAGGTTCCCCGTAGGTAGAGGAAGGCAAGGAGAGGGTAACGATCCCTTTTTTCCCATGCGCCGCGGGCGGGCGGCGCTGTACCTGTTTCCAGTACCTGAGCCGAGACGGCAGCAGTATATATATATATAGGGATATAATGGTGATCTGAACGGACTTCCTGTGCAGAAACAAGCACCCGAACTCTCGTAGACCTGGTGTCGTGGCTTCTCTCGTGGTGCCGCCCTATTCAGATGCAGGCCAATTCGCTTGGGTTGAGTGCTTCTCGGTTGGGGTTCAGCAGGCTAGCCCTCGGGCTGGAGCCTGTGGGGGCAGCAACCTTGTTCGCAAGCTACGTGGGGGATGGTCAGCAGCGGGATGAGCGGGAAGAGGAAAAGCAAATGAAGCATGAGGGTGATCAGGTGGGAAGGACGGATAGGAGAGAGGGGGTGCCCAGGCGTCCTTGCGAGGACCCCAGGAGAGAGATCCTTCACCCCGAAAGCGACCCCGTGTCAAAGGGGGGAGAAACCAACTAATGGCCGAATACCACCGCAGAACTTCGCTTTTCTACGCGCTTGTGAAGCTCGACTAAATACGTTTAGCGAAAACTGCCCAACGCAAGCAAGCACAACTCCGTCGGCTTCAAGGCTCCGCCATGCGTGCTACGTACAGCATTGCATCGACATACTATCACAAGGAGCAGCGGATAGAAAAGAGCCGAGTAGGTCAGGAAACCTGGGTCTCGCAACGGCTACATCCTTCGCCCTCGCCCCCTTTTCCTCCGACTTGTCAACCTCACCCCCGCCTCATGCTGCTGCTCCTACTCCTCCTCCTCTCCTGGTCTGGTGTCGGGTGAAGCCCCGAATGGGTTTTGGCCAGCTCTGGGCGGAGCCAGTCCTGTAGCCCCCCTCCACTTCACCAGCAAGTGCCTCAAATGCAGTGCAGGGCCCTGAGCCGAGTGGCCGGGAACAGCGCGTGACGAGGCGGCAATCGGCGGCGGGGCAAGTGCCCGCAGCATGGTCCGGTCCCCCACGGGAACCAATGCGAGTGCAATGGCAGCTCGAGTGGCCTAGGGGAAGCAATGCTTGCCGCACTTGTCGCCTCCACACCCCCGACACCGCTGCACCCGTGCCCATTTCAACCATCTCTCTTTCCCTGCCACCACCCTCCCCTCATGTGGGCGGTGGCGCCTGCATGTCGGCGCACACGCGTCGCGCTACGGCAGCGTCGCCCTGGAGATTGCAGCGGCGGGGCGGGCAGGGGGCGTCAAGGCTTAAATTGCACTAGAGTCAGAGTTGGATGCCACTGCGCTGCGAGCACAATATTGACAGTCGCATGGGCAACAACATCAAATATGAGCACACACGCACACGCACGCGCGCGCACACAACACGTACAATGTGACATGCGTACTAGCCAGGACAACCAGTATAGGACGCCGATGCGGATGAGAAAGGAAATGCCCTGGGAGGGCGTGGACCTACTGCAACCCCATCACTCCGTACCCAAGCTCACTAATATGCTGCAAGCTAGCTTAAAAGCCAATTACCCCAGTGCGACCCTACCTAGGAGTTGGAGCCCCTAGGAAAGCAGCATTAGTAGTAACGGTAAACGCCGTCCTCCTCCTTCTCGTCATCGTCGTAATTGCCTTTGCTTTTGTTTGTTTTTGCTTTTGCTTGGTGTTGATTTTGATTTGCTATGTTATGCTGCACTATGCTATGTTATGCTATGCTATGCTATGATATGCTATGCTATGCTAGGCTATGCTGCGCTATGCTGCGCTATGCTATGCTACGCTAGGCTGCGCCATGTTATGCTAGGCTATGGTATGCTATGCTATGCTGCGCTATGCTATGCTATGCTATGCTGCGCTATGCTATGCTATGCTGTGGCATGCTGCGCTATGCTATGCTATGCTGCGCTATGCTATGCTATGCTAAGCTAAGCTAAGCTACAGCTAAGCTACAGCTAAGCTACAGCTAAGCTAAGATGAAGCTAAGCTAAGCTAAGCTAAGCTAAGATGAAATACGCAACGCTAAGCTAAGGGGACGTCACTGGGGGAACCACGGGGCGGATCCTGGGGGAACCGCCCGGGGCGGTTCCCACTTCCCGGCCCCTTAAGCTTGCACGGTAAGAACAATTCTGGGCAGAGCCTAGGTAGGGAAATATACGTCAGCCGTCACCCCCGTGTTGGGCGTCTCATGGCCTGTAGTCAGTAGCCTCATACGCAATCCTGAACTACCTGCTTTTGCGCTGGCCTCGTGCCGTCTGCCCAAACGAGGGCGCGACCAATCAACCCTTCGCACCTCCCGCCAATCCGCAACCCGAAATCCGCGGCACGGTCTCGAACCTGGCGAAGGAATCACCTCGGCGAAGCAGTTTTTCGCTTCGCGCCGCGCAGAGCGCGCTCAAATTCCAGCCTCGAGGGGGAAGCAAGCAGGGACACGGGAAAAGAAGGCAGGACCAGAAAGCGCGATCCTACTTCGCGCCTCCGGGGCTGTCCCAGTCTTCGCACAAGCCTGGAACATCGCGGACCAGCCCTAGACTCCACGAGCCCGCGTCGCTTGCGACTCCCATGGGTGGCTCGCTCACTCACGCTCTGCGTCTGTGCCCGTGGAGATCACGGGGAAAGCCAACACTGAGAGCTACTCTACTTCTGAGCGTCGACATCGTCTTGTGGGAGGGAACTTCATCAAGCAATGAGTGCACTGGATCAGACACAGAGTATTGCATTGACGGGGTGCCACATTGACGTGAGATTGGCGACAGTCACGATGTTCTACATTGTCTGCTCTTGCCATTATTTGCCGCACTGGTCCATCGAGGACTGGTACTCGAACCACCTATAAAGATGCATTCCATGCAAAAGCTCACCAACACAACACGTCCAGAGAGTACGGGTTGGAAAGACGCGGCACATTCGGAAGGTGAACGTCGCAGGCGCCCCCAGGCAAGGAAAGGAGCGTGGACACTGAGCAAACACAGCGGCTCTTTCATCCTAGGCGGCGCTATGGTGCTATGTGTATACGTGTATGTATATACATATCTATGTACACACAGATTGCGAAGTGGCACTCAACCATTGGCCTCGGCAATCAATGTCTTTTCTGCGCCACCATCAACTCAACTCACGGAAAAGGCACATTGCCCCGATGGGGAATGCGGAAGATCATGTCTGCTCGAAGATGTCGCCTTGGGAAACACATAATCTGGAGGATAGGTGGGCACAACCCCAACGATTGTCGTCGCACATGCAGTGTGCCGTTAAGGAATTGCGTGGCATCATCGTCGTTAAGGCGGTGTGCAAGATTAGCGGGGTGCACCCACAACGTAATCACAATATTTGCCAGGAGAGCTCGTCGAGGGGGTCACGCAAGGCAGCGTGCGCAGCAATTGCCCAAGTGGTCTGTCGCCTCATCTAGCGGCCAAGCGCAGTGTCAGCACCGATCCTCACGTGAACTCAACAGATCAATAATTAGAGTTTGGCGATCCGATCATTGGTGGAGGGAGAGCCGAACGTCGCCAGCGCTCTGTGCACATCCGTCTCCAGGCCGGAGACGGGCCCACATTGGCGAATAGATCGGTGAATTCGCGGTGTAACGTGTGGTTCGCGCTGTCGATAGTCGTGGCGGTGTGCGCCGCAATCACGTCAAGAAGGACCGTGAGCTTCTTGAGAGGTCCTGTCTGGGACTCGACACGAGAATTTGGTTCACTGGTTCACGATCTGCGTATCGCACGCGCATTGACACTCTTCTTTGTAATGAGCAGCAGACCGCTCGTGCTTGCGGAGTGAGGCTGGCTGCCTGGGCTGCGATGGTGCCGTGGTGAGCCGCGGTCGATCGTGACTTCGTCGACTGGCACGGAGGTCAGCAACCGCTTCCGCATCCTGCGGATGTCGCCGACACGCTCCCAGAGTAAATTCTTACAGCTCCTCGATGAGTTGGACTCGATACGCTTTGCTCTTTGGCGAGGGGACGCAACACCGTTTCACGTTATGTCAGGCTTGCTCACATGTGTATTCGAAAGAACTATTGCGGTACGAGGCCCGAACAGTTCTTCACGCGCAAACAAGGGACGGAGGGCGTAGCCCGAGAAGCCAGCCAGTTGCACCGCTGCGCCCTCGGCGATCAGAATATGATGGTGTAGAGCGTCGGGTGGACCGACACAATGCGGTAGGACCGACATGACACATCCAGCTACAGAGCGAAAGCAATTGCTTGCATAGCAAGGTGGCAGCCTAGCGGCACAGAGCACCGATTACGACCACCCCAACCCCCCTTGCCCAGTGCCTCGTCGGCAAGGGAGGATACGTCTGTCCTCCTGATCTGCTACGTAGTGCACGCTCCGGCCTTGCCGGCCCTGTTAACGTTTGCGACTGCGCTCATCTTATTGCCCGTCTTCCCTCCCCCTCATACGCCACGACTCCCTCTGAACCTCACGAACGGCTAACGTATCCATATGTACGATCTCGCGGTCCGAAGTCTGGGCCGCGACCCCGTTGATACGCGGTCGCATGGATACATTCCGCGAGAGGGGCGTCCGTGAAAAATCGCCCCGTATCCACGGGGTCGCGGCCCAGGGGCCCGCCCTGCAAGGCCGAGGACACAGATATATGATACGGATCTGTTTTCTGCCCACGAGAGCCTACGACAAACCAAGAACCCCCCCCCAAAGAAGAGGGGCAATCGCAACCATGGTTACCAATCCTCGCGCCAATTCGCGCTCCAGACCCCAGGCGCGCCGGAGCAGCCAACGGGGCTCGCGGGGCTCGAGCTGGCCATCCACAGACAGGGCGTAAGCCAGCCCCGAAAACCGCTCCGAGCTTGGAAGAGGTACAGCTGACACGCTCACTTCTCAGAGCACCGGCGGTCCTCCGGGGAGCCACCCCTGCCGAGCGCCCGCGCGAGGCTGTGGTAGCACTGCTTGTCTGGGCTGAAGCGGGCGGCGCGCATCTCCTTCGCGAGGGGGGCGGGCGCCATCTCCCCCCTGAGGCCCCTCCTGCAAGAACACCACCATTCGCCGCCACACACACACGTGCAAGCAGATGCACCCTCTCTGATGCCGAGCCGCTCGCACAGCGACTCCCTGCGTAATCAGCTCTCTGCTAACCGCCCGCGGGGCACGGCGGGCAACTACTCTCGTCAGATGCTGCGGGGCGGTCCCCTCCCTGCCTCCCTCAGAGAACGCCTTGCGATACGTCGCCGTTCTTCCGCTTGAGCGCTGCCTCCCGAGCGCTGCGCTCCCTGAGACCACACTCGCGGCGGCGCGGCGGCGTGGCTCCAGCAGCGCGGCCTCCGCCCCGGCGAGGTCGGCAGCCGCGCAGTGCGCCCACACCAGCCTCTGGTAGCTGGCCCCGTCGGGGCGCAGGCCCCGCCTTCCAGCAGCAGGGGGGGGGGGGGGGCAGTTTCAGCCGAGGGAGGCGCGGCCAAGGCTGCTGAGCTCTCTGGAGAGGGGAGTGAACGAAGGCAGGATGACGATAAATTCGGAAGAAGGCAACTCGGGAATCTCTGAGACCTGGCGATATGGAGAATGTATTGGGTGCCGCGGCCTTGTCAGAGCGCTCTGGAGCGATCTGGCTTATAGCTTCATCCTGGGCCTGCCTGATCCACCGCGGAGCCGCCACCTCATCTCCTGGAGCATGCTCTGGGCCTCGGGGGGCCACACGCAACCACATGCTCCGTCCGTCTCCGAGCCCGAGCCGCGAGATGCTGGCGGTGCGGCACCCTCGGGCTAACAACCTGCCAGAACGACTGAGCCTGCTCCGAGACAACCGCGGCCTGCTCCGAGACAAGCGAGGAGCGCCACTGAAGGCCGCAAGCCCACAGAAACGATGTTGACTGTAAGTGTGCCAAACAGCAGGTGCTGTCCTCCTTAAATTGGCAGAGACTCGTGTTAGACCAACGGCGCTCGCTATTGAACGGACAGCGCTCCATGGGGAAATGACTGAAGACTGTGTTCAGACAAAACTGAGTGCTCTGTAACTCATCCCGTCATCCTCGTTCATATCATCCCCGTTTCCAACAGATACCTCGCATCTGCTGGCGATTCTTGAATTGCGTCGTTGGCGTTCGAAGACCACTTGAGACAAGAAAGACACCCCCAGAACGGCCCCGCCGCGACGAAGCTGATGGAGCGGATCACACGGCCCTCCACGCTGCAGCCGTGGCTGCAGGCCGCCACGCCAACTCTCGGACGCCGCCCGTCGGCTCCAGTGGGGACGGCTGGATGGATAGAAAGTTCGCACACATTGTCAACAAGGCAGAGCCTGAATGAACTCTGGTGCCCCTACATAGTCCTCCGTAAATCAGCTACACGGCCAAATCTGTTCGGGGGGGGACTAGCTCAGCATGGGTTTTCCAAGAGGTTTCTCAGGGTGAAGGTCTGCCCAGTCGTTGCCAATGTCAAAGCCCTGGTAGCTGACCTGGTGATCCTTAGCAGACCCACTGCCCCGATAACTGACCTGGTGATCCTTAGCAGGCCCACTGCCCACCTACTTCCCATTGCATGAAGTGCCCGGCTTCGCGTGCGGAAGCGAACGTGTTCCTGACTTGGACGCTCCGAGTCTGTGTCTGCTGCCGATGCGCGAAAGAAGGCCGTGTTTTTCCAAGCTCGAGAATTGCGTGCCCCTGCCAGCGACAGTTGTTATTTTCAACAATGGCCTTGCCTGTGCGACCAGGCTCTGACTAACGCCCAGGCGCGCGGCCGAAGTGCTGCCTCACTGTTGTGCCGTTTTCGCATGACCAGGTCGGCGGGCCCAATTCGTTGGCTAACCTTCTGCAAGCACTAGCAGATCTGCTCAAAATCGTGCCCCAACGACGCTCAAATTAGGCCCAGTGGACGTCGCAACCCACATTTCAAGCGGCGCCTAACCAAACTGTGGAGACGGGCGAGACGGAATGGGGATGCACGTGGTGGCACGCGGGTCACAACAAAAAGCCACGGCGCCACACGAGACCAGCGACACCAGGACACCACACGACACCTGCGCGAGATACACCACGATGACACAAGTACAACACGACCACACAAGACGACAACATGCAAACAAGTCACTACGGATGCCACCATGGCACCATGGCACAACTATCGCGGAGCTATCGACGGCCATGGGCAGCCAGGGCCCTACAAGTAATCGGAACTCACACACCGAAACACGTGACACATCAAATACATCACAGAAATGAAACTCGCAGATAGGCTTACCAGCTGAGCGGCCTCGTGCAAACGCTTCGAGATGCACCACCCCAAATGGAGTTGATGACCGACGTGGGACAGAGAATGCCATTCTCTGGGCGCTGAATCAAGCAATACGTTCTGCCTCGATCTCCAAGTGCGGCGCCCGTGTCAGGCTGCCGAAGCTTCCACAGCAACAGCGGAACATGTTGTCTCTGGCGCAGCAGTCGCTTCCCCTCAAGTCCCCTCTCCTCCCTCTTCTCCCCTTCATCATCCTCCGCGAACGTCCCCAGCTGTTGGGCTGGGGATGGAGAAGGGGCGGGGAGGGCAGGGGAGTTCGAATATCACTAAACAAACAATAACCCCCCCCCCTTGAGTCGATGGTTCGACCTGCTGTCCAGGCCCCCATGCCAAAGACCCGCTGCCTCCTCGCCTTCTTCGACACCGAAAGAGCGCGTTCTGTGGACGCTGGGACAGGGGGCGCGGTTCAAACCGCCCCCCCTTGGACTGCAAGGGCGGAGGCTCGCACCAGCCTGTCCACCCCCTCGAGGACAGGGGGGTTCGAACCGCCGGGGGGGCGTGGTCTGAATTGCAAGGGGGTGGGGGGCGGGTCCAACCGGCCCCAATACCCCCTCCGCCAATGGCAAACGACAACGGGGAGCGTCTGCGCCGGCGCCGGCACCATGGGGCAGCGACGACGACGCCGCCGACGACACGACGACGACGGCGTGACGACGACGACGACCATGACGACGACGACCACGACGACGACGCCGACCACGACGACGACGACGACGACGACGGCGACGCTCGAGTTGTGGCAGGATGCTATTGAGGCTGGATCGAACCTTAATAAGATTCTATTAGGGCTGGATCGATCCGCGTAAAATTCTATCGGAGCTTGATCGGACCCTAATAGGATTGCATCATAGCTTGACCGAGCCCTGGTAGACACGCATTAAAATTGGATAGAACCCTATTGCGATTCCATTAGCGCTGGATCGAGCCTTAGTAAGAGTCCCAAAAAGATTCACTGAGAGCTGGGTCGAACCCTATACGATAGGATACCACGGGAGCTGGCTCGAACGCTCGTAGGATTCTGTTTGCCCTGGATCGACTCCGCGTAATATGATGATAGAAAATTCAGCCCTATCATGGTTTGATTAGAGCTCGATCCAACGTTGGTGGAATTCGGTCGAGCTGGTTACAGCCCAAATGAAATGCTAGTCAAGAGCTTGCTTGATAGAGCCCTAATGATATTCTCTTAGACTTGGGCACGGTCCTGGTGCCCAGTAGCTTAGTTGTTTGGTCGTGTTTAACTTTTGGTGCTGCGGCCAACCAAAACATAACAAAAACGGAAAACCGAGACAGAGACACAACCAGAAATCAATGGCAGCCCAAAACAAAAACAAAACGGAGAGCCAAAACAAAACAACAACTGCACGGGCCTGGAACTCCACTGCTACGCCGCGACGAAAACGAGCACGAAACGGCAGTTGGAAACAATCTAAACATGGATCGCCAAAAAGACCGAAAACGGCGAGACGCCAATCTTAAAACGGAAAGGAAGCTGCTCCCAAATCACAAAAAAAACAACGTCGATCTCAAAAACCAAAAGAAAATTGCCCCCAGCGTGTTTAACAACATCTCAGACCAGGTAGGAATCTATTGGAGCTGGAATTCGCCAAAATAAGACCCGTTGGGGCTGTATCCAACCCTGAAATGATATTACGAGAGCTGGACAAGGCCCTGGAAGGACCCTATTAAAGCTGGGCCCAATCATATTACGATGCCAGTCGAACACAACTGGGCCCGTGTACGATTTTACTGAAAATGGATCCAAGCCTAATACTAGTCAATCAGAGCTGGACCCAACCCTAGTTGGATTCCAGTAGAGCTGACAGTAAGATCCCATGAAAGCACAATCCGATTCACATGGGACTGCATAGAAGCTGAACCAAGCTGAACCCATCCTGAAGGGGAAACTGTTTGAGCTGGAAAGAGCCCTAGTAGCAAGATGCATCAGAGCTGGATCCAGCCCTGGTGAGACTCCATCACAGTTGGATCCAGCCCTAGTAGAAGTCAACAAGAGCCGGATCCAACCCCAGTGGGGTTCTATTGGAGCTGAATCCGGCCCGAACGAAATTCGATTAGAGCTGGGTCGAGACCGGGCCAAATTCGACCAAAGCTGACCCCAGCCCAACCGGATTCTACGAGAGCTGGATCCAGAACTGATAAGATTCTACCAGAGCTGGACTCAGACCCAATAGGATTCCACGAGGGCTGGATCAGGCTCTGGTGAGATCCCATTCGAGCGGGATCCAACTCATAGAAGATTGCAAAACAGCTGGACCGAACCCCAGCAGGAACATATGTGAGCCGGATCTCGCCCTCTTGGGATACTACTTGAGCTGGATAGAGCCCTCGTAGCAGGGTGCATCAGAGCTGTACCCAACCTTGGAAATATTTTATTAGAGTTGGATCCAGCGCTCGTGAATTTCGATGAAAGCTGGACCCAGCCCTCGTAGGGATTCCACTGGAACTGGATCCAACCCTAATGCGACTTATTTGTGGACCGGGTCCTCACAGCAGGGAAAGCCTCCATGGGATTCGATCAAAGCATGGCCCCGCCCTAACCTAAATCAAATATGCTTGGTTAGAGCCCGAATGGGATGTCATTAGAGTTGGATCCAGCCCTGATAGGCCTCTACTAGAGTTCGATCAAGGCCTAATAAGATCCCGTTAGAGCTGGACCGAGCCCTAGCAGGGTTCAAATAGATGACGATGGTGATGATGGTGATGATGATGCTGATGATGATAATGATGATCTTATTGCTCTCTGTGCGCCAGAGACCATGTTTGCTGCCTCGGGGCGAGGGCGACTGTCTCGCCGACGGAGCAGGAGCCTCGGAACAAACAGAGCAGCACCCAACATCATATGATATTAGAAGGCGAAAGAGGGGGGGAGGGAGGGAGACTTGAGCCGCCGCGGTTGCGGCCCACACCATTGCAACGATCAAAGCACTCAGCAAGCAGTTATATGATCTTATTACTCTCTGTGCGCCAGAGACCATCTTTGCTGCCTGGGGGCGAGGGCGACTGTCTCGCCGACAGAGCAGGAACCTCGAGACAGACAGAGCAGCAGCCAACATCAGATGATATGAGTACTTGGCATACTTGCAACCCCGGGCCGAAGGCCGCCAGCATTCACCAGCATTAGACAGCAAGCCTACTGAGTTTTGCATCTCGGAGTTTGTTTGCACAGGACACGGGCCAACTGGCACCCCACTGGCTGAATTGACGTGGGTACCGGATCAAACTAGCAGCAGGTTTGTCATGAAATCGACGGCCACCAGAGCATCTATTGCCGCGAGCTCTGCACAGAGGCCGCACGTCGAGTGCGGGAGACTGCGCAGCCCACACCCAGAGCTTCGCAGGACGGATGCAGGCACCCCCGTACTGACAGAGATCCAGCTTAGCCGTCTGAGAGGCCAGAGAGCACACGTGTGCGAAAGAAACCAAGCACGGGGGAGCAGAACTGCGGCAGCATTCAACAACTAAGGGACCCTTTGACGATGGCACTCGAGGATCAAGATGGCGAGCGAACCCCAAAAGGCCCGAGAGCGAGAAGAATGGGGGCCCAGGACCCAAGGGAGGAGAGGCCCAGACAACCAAAACCGCGGACCCCCGAAGCCACCCGACGATCCTCTGGCGCACCGCGGGTCGGGACCCGTCAAAGGCGTGATGCCTGTTCGGGTCGAAACAAACTCCTGCATATCCCAGCGCCCGCCAGCGCCGACCAATCGGCCACGAGGCGGCACCAAGACCAATCGACATTGAGCGAGGCCGCACCTGAGCGGCGGCGAACGCTGCAGTCAGCTGGCGGGTCAGATAGCCGCCCGCCTGGTCGTCAGAGATGGCTTCGCTTGGCCACATGACGGGCGGGCATTCTGCACGGGAACGGGCCGCGGGAACTGCTTGCCCAGCGCGGCCGTCTCGATCAGCCCCGCGAGGTACGAGTCCACCCGCTGACCGAACTCCATCGCCACATCCGAAAGGCTGTTGACCTGCTGCTGTAGCTTCGTCCTCTTCGCGTACCTTCGGAGGGAGGCGTCGGAGATCCATCTGCCCCGATCCTTCGCCTCGGGGAGGGGCCGCCTCGACGCGAGTAGGTCGTCGCTGGCGGCGCTGTGGCGCAGCGCGTACAGCGACGGCTGCGCCTCTAGCCCCAAGCGCTCGGCCGCCCGGTTGAAGGCGTCGCGGACCCCCGCCGCGTCGAAGTCCCAGAGAGCCGAGCCGCCAGGGCGGGCGGTCTTCAGCGCCTCCCAGAGCGGCCGCCACTCGACCTGGTCCAGGGCGACGCTCTCGTCGGTGACCCCCGTCTTGCCAGGGCGCCCGTCCTCGCTGGGGTTGAGGACCAGGCCCGGCTCGCCGCAGTCCCTGCCGGCCCGCGGGTTCGGCGCCACGAGCGAGTCGCCACGAAGCCGAAATGCCTCCGATGGCCGCAGGTACGCCGCGAAGGCGAGGAGCACAAACATCGCGAACGGCAGCTGGCCGAGCGAGATCATCACGCCCACGATCGCCATCGCTGCGGGGCGCGGGATCGGCAGCCGCATGCACGGCGGCTTCAACTTCTCCCAGCCCCCCAGCGCCTTGCGGGCCCTCGGGAGTGAAGCGCGAGGCGGTCCCAGCGCAGGTCGCAAGTGACGAATGGCTGCCAGCGTGACCCGCCCTGTCGCCGCGTCGAAGCCGTCTAAGGCCAGGTGCGCCAGGAAGGCCGTCAAGACCACGTCGAGCTCCTGAGCCGTCGACCAGGCCAAGCCCATCCATTGGCACCAGGAGACCAGCCTCTGGGCGTGCATCATGTAGCTCTTGGCGGCGTGGTCGGTGAGGGCCGCCGCCTCCAGAAAGCTCAGGCGCCCGCAGCCCAGCTCCGAGACCGACGCCTGGGGGGGGCCAGCCTCTGGCGCGCCAGCGTCATGGCGCGGGGCGGGCGGCTCGCGCGAGCACGCCGTCGACAGCCCGCCTCCACTGGCGCGACCGCCAGGCCACGGCGGTCCCGTGAAAAAAGCCCGACCTCGACGGGGCATCCGACGGGTTGAGCTCGGACGGGGCCCAGCGCACGTATGCCCTGCAGCCCGTGGCCAGCAACAGCGACGTGATTCGGCGCAAAGGTCGGGTCAGGTTGGCCGTGCGACCTCGGCCCTTGCCTGCACTGAGAGCCAGAACCAAATTGTCCACGAGGAGGAGGAGGCGGTGCCCCTGCAAGGGCCCCGAGCGCAGGAGGTGCCGAAGGGCGAACTCCAGAGCGTCTCCCTCGGACTCTAAGATGTTCTTCCCCTGCACATGGACCCTGCTAGAGTGGGCCACCTTCCAGTCGGGCTCCTTCAGGATTACTCCGGGAACTTCAGCGAAGCCAGGGGGCCCCGCGCCTGCGTCCAGGGAGTTCTCAGAGATGGCGACGTCGCCCAGGCCCCGAGACCCACCAAGACCCACAGGGCCCTCGGTATGTGTTTTGATGGGGCACTCCTTCGGGCTCACGCAGTGACCAATACCTTCGTTATGAGGGTGAGGCGCAGCACCTTCAGGATCCTCTGGGGCTCCAGCGAGGGCATGACGACGGGCGACGATAGCGTCAGTGAGCCTGTGCCTGACCTTCTCGGCGAGACGACCAATCTCGGCGACGACGGGGGCGGGGAGCTTGCGACGGCAGACCCCAATCCCATACCCCGGCGAGTCGGACGCCGCGACGTCGGGGGCCCAGGGAAGGCGCCAAGACGTAGCCCACAATGGCAGCGTAGCTTGAACCCACTGGAGCTCTCTGAGGACCCCGCCCCAAAGCTTGATCGGCTCAGTGGACCGACCCCTGGCACATGCAAACGTGGCGGACATCGTAGACAACGTTTCACGCCTGCTCAACATAGCCCAAGTGATATGCCCTACCATCGTGGATAGAGCACGCGGAGATCTTTCGGTGACGCAACACTGATCGAATGCCCAGGCGCAAACGAGCGAGGCGAGAGCAGGGCACCCTCACGGCCCCCTTCACCCCGTCGAACTCGAGGCCCGTGAAGATCATGGGCGCCCGCGCCTCCTGGACCTCATGCACGGGGAGCCGGTGACGAGAGACGGCCTCCGCGATGAGCTGCAGCTTGCGGTCGGCGAGGCCCTGGGAGCCCGCGACTACACAGAAGTTGTCGACATAGGCAGCGACGGCCCAGTCGTCGGGGTGCTGCAGCACCGTGGGGGCCGCCCCATCGACGATGAAGCGGCTCTCGTCCACCGACGCGCCCCGCGCGATGATGTTGCATAACGCGTCCTGGCAGACGTGCAGCGCCCAGCTCCACCCCATCGGCATTACCAAAATCTAAGGCACCACGTCGATGTCAAGCCCCATGCCTTCCAATCGAAGTACCCGATTCGCGACGCACGGCAGTGTGAAGGCGTGGGAAAAGGTCCGAGGGCAGCTGCATGTGGTAGAAGGCGCACTGGATGTCCGCCGACGCCATGTAGCCGTTGATCTCAGGGCTGATCTCCACACCTGCCCACGAAGAGCTCGTCGGCAGCTTGGTCCCCGCTGGCTCCACAAAAGAGAGATTTGCAATGCGCGCATCAAACACCATCCGCAAACTCTCGCCCTTCTTGGTCGCAAAGAACACCCCCACGGAGGGCTGCTCTCGATGCTGACGAGGGCGAAACCTGAGACTTCCAGCTGCATCCAGTCGACGAGGGAAGTCAGCGCAGCGGTCGGGGCAGCTCAAGAAAAGAGGGTCGACGTAAGGCTTAACCAGTCCAGCCTCCCTGCGCCTGGCCTCTGCCACGGACTCGGAGACCGGCATGCTCGCCCCCCGTGGCCCTAGCCGAGAAAGAAAGGCCGCGCTGCAGATATTGACCAAAGGAGTAGGGGTCGCCCCAGCAGCGGGCCAGGACACAGAGTCCTTGGCGCAGGGCC
The DNA here is from genome assembly GCA_963575745.1 of Prorocentrum cordatum. Taxonomy (NCBI): domain Eukaryota; class Dinophyceae; order Prorocentrales; family Prorocentraceae; genus Prorocentrum; species Prorocentrum cordatum. The sequence continues at coordinate 29,602 of CAUYUJ010008558.1, read as the reverse complement.
TCACCGTAGTATCGTCTTCACAATAACCAGGTGTGTGTCGGGGCAGCTCTTCAAGGGCAGCATCCGAGGTGGCGTTGTTGACAGGCATGTCAGACGGCCACGAAAAATATTGAAATGAGTCGGCGATGTGCTCAAGGGCGAGCCTCTGTGGGAGGTTAGCTGCACCGTCGGGGGACACAACCTCATGCCCACCACTGCGCTGGCCGTTGAGGGCATTCAGGCTGTCTATGCACTCGTTAACCCAGGTCCTCCAGGCTGCGCCTCGATCACACCTCTGACGAGAACGACGAGACACACAAAATTCCCGACGACCGTCGACAGCAAGCCGAGGTAGAGGAAAGATACCGCGCTGGCGATCGTCGTTGTCGACCACCATGGGGAAGCTGCGCAGCTGCTGGCCCAACAAGTCCCAGCGGCCTCTCGCGAGGGGCCCACCACTGGGATGCGGGGCTCCTGTGGCTATTAGCGCAACGCCCGCTCCTCGCGGGCCTTCCTGCGCTCTTTAGCCACCGCAGCCTCGGCTTTCAACTCGTCCGCGATCCATGTGCTGAGGAGAGGGCGCGCGCAAACGTTGCCGCGGCTCTCCTGCGCGCCCAAGAACAGGTTGTTCTCAACCCGATCGTCCAGCACGTGGCCCTTGTCCTTGTCCTTCTTGTCGTTGCCCTTCGGCTTGAAGGACTGCTCCGCAACCTTTTCCTCTAGAAGCTGAAGTCGGCGAGCCGTCATCTCCAGATAGGCCAGTTCGCCGACATTCACCTGGTCGTAGCACACAGCCAACTCCAGGATGCGACAGAGGAGCGCATGCTCCCGCGTGACGGGGTCGTCCTCCGACATCTTCCACTCCGTCATCCACTTGGTGTGCCACGCGGACGGCGACGCCGCGTGGCGCTGGATGTGGGCACACACCCACGCAGCCGACCTGGGCCCGCGGACGGGCCAGTCCCCAAAAATTGGTCGTGCTCTGGAGCAACGTCCCGTCGCGGAACTCCCTCCAGCGGTCGCCCCGTGCGTCCAAGCACACGGCGTTGATGCGCAGGTCGGCGGGAGTGCCTCCAGCGGCGGGCGCGGCCGCCGCGGGCACCACGAGCGCCCCCCCCAACAGCCGCGGCGACGGCGGGGGCGGCCGGTGGCGCGGCGGGCGGAACCGCGGGGGCGGCCTCAGCGGGAGCCGCCGCGGCTGGGGCCACCAACGCGGGGCCAGCGGCAGCAGCGGCGGGCGTTGCGCCTGCCCCCGCCAAGGCAGCGACCAGGCCAGGTATCGCGACGGCGCCAGCGGGCGCCGCGGGGGCCGCTCCCGCACCCCCCGCAGGGACCATCGCGCCAGCGGCGGCACCCGCGGCGGATGCGCCAGGGGCGGGGGGGCCCGCGACGGGCGGGGCCGCAGGGTCAGCCAGCGCGAGACTGCCAGCTGGTAGGCCGCCCGCGTTGCCAGCCGCCAGCGACATGCTAGCAGGCGGAGCGGGGCGGGGCGTGCCATACAGCGCCGCCGCCTCCTGGATGCCTGCCCACACGTCGGCGGCCGACGGCAAGGCCCTGAACCCGTACAAGCGCAAGCCCGCAGGCCGCTCTCCTTGACCAGCAGTCATGATGATACCCTCGATGTCTGCGTCTGGGATCCCGCTCTCCTCGTAACGATCTCCGTCGGGAGTGATGATGTACACGGTCGTCCCAGGGCCGCGCATCACGATGAGCCTCTCATGCCATACGTGCGCGCCCCCGATGCGATACTTCACCAACGCCCAGTAGAGCTGGTGCGCCATGATCAAGCACTGATGGCCTTCCTGGCCCTGACGGCCCTTGCCTGGGCCCGCGCCTCTTCGTCAAAGTCCGCCGCGGGCGCCTCGGCGGTCCACGGGCACGAAAGGCGACTGACGACCAGCGCACCTCCCACAGCTCCGACGGCGAGGCCAACAGCCAATGCGGCCGCCGCGTAGGCCGCGATGAGCCCACCGCAGGCGGGCTCGGGCACCTGGCCGCCAGCACCCGCGCAGACGCAGTCGGGGATGGCGGGACAAGCCAGCTGCGGCGCACAGGCCCCGCAGCTCGGCGCGGCCGCCCGTGCCACCAGGGAAGCTCCCACCGCCTGAGCCCCGTATCGCAGGATGTCTGTGAAGGACTGGGCGAGGGCCTGCATATGGGAGCTGCACAAATTAGAGACTTGAGCCGCCGTGGTTGCGGCCCACACCATTGCAACGATCAAAGCACTCAGCAAGCAGTTATATGATGAGGATAATGATGAAGGTGGGGATAAGGGTGAAGCTGATGACGACGATGACGGTGACGATGAGAATAATGATGAGGATGGTGGTGATGATGACGATGAGGATGATGACGATGAAGACTGTGATGATGACCGTGGTGATCATGATGATGGCGATGGTGATGACGACGATGTCGGCGATAAACCCTCCCCCACACTCGCCAGCGCCAAGCGCAGGCGGCGACGCCAAGTGCGCCGCCGCCGACGTGAACGTTGTCGCCGCCGTCGGCGTCGTCGTAGGCGCCGTCGTCGTCGTCGTGGGAATTTTTGGTCAGCGGCGGGTACCGTGGGGTGGGCGGCTCAAACCACCCCCTCTTTGGACAAACAAGGGGGGGAACCGGTTCGACCCCCCCCCCCCCTGGAGGGTGGGGGGGTGTCCGGGGGAGGGGGGGAATCACCCTGCGTAGTTGGGCGCGCCCAATGTTTTTGGAAGGGGGGAGATCCCCTGGTTCCGACGTGTCGCTGGATGTTCCCCAGGCAAGCTTCCACGAACCGCGTTCTCTCTTAGAACCAATCGCTCATTCTTATGTTCAAGCCTCGGCCACCCCAATCCCACTGCCATCCTCCCTCCCAAACCATCCTCCACGTCCTTCGCCCTCTCCCCGTCTACATCCGTCCGTCCCCATTCCCCTTTCCTATCTCGGTCCCCCTCCGTGACCACATCATGTTCGCTATTCCCCCGTTCCCTCCGCGGACACCCTCCCCTCCGCGGACCCTTCCTCCCCCATCCTTGCGGTGGTCTCCAATGCTGCTGCCTTCCCCCTCCCGCTTCCCCGCGGCGCCTGGGCAACCCGTCCATCAGCCTCCTCACCGAAGCTGGATCCGCGCGCCTCAACAAGCTGCGCGACGGGAGCCTATTCCCCTCCTCCTTGTCCTCCGTTGCCGTACCATCACGCATATCCTGCACATCCTACTCTTCCACGTGTTCTTTCCGTCGGAAGAAGAGCCGAACACACGGCAACACATACGAGTTGGAAGCGATAGTGCTCGCACAGTGACGTCAGCAATCGAAACACGCTGATACAGCTAAAGAGAGCAGCGAGGCGGGACCCTCAAGTCAACGCAAATCCGAGACAGGCTACACGAGACTGCAAGCGTTTGGAGCGCCTCTCCTTCCGATGTTCGACCTCGCCTGGTCCCCCACGGGTTCCCAGGGCCATCGGGGAAGAAAGAACCTCCACAGGGCGCCCGCTGGCAGGCTGCTTCCTTATTTGAGGCGTTATTAAAGGGGAGGGGGGCGGCGGGAACGAGGGAGCGGGAGGTCCGTGGGGCGCGGCGGGGGCGCGCGGAGTCGGCAGGCGCGCTTCGCGTGCAGCACCGCCACGTCGTTGGCCAGGAGCCCCCGAGGCGGGAGGCGAGGGCGCATGAGGGCCGAAGGCTGCCCACCCCTCCCCTACAGGGGGGGAGGCGGCGATTGAGGAGTAGGATAAGGAGGGGATCCTCCTCTTCTGCCCCCTTCTTTTTCCTGCTCTTCCGCCTCATCCTTCGTCCTCCACCATCCCCCTACGCCTCCCGCTCGCCCTCTTACACTCTCCCCTCCCCACCCATCCCATCCTCCACCCACCACCTTCCACCATTCTGCTCTTACACACCAGCGTCTTGCGTTGGTCCTCCTGCTGCTGCTCATCCCCCTCTCACGCTCACGCTGGCGACAAATGCCGCGTCGATGAGTCTGCAAACAGCCGAAGGCCCTGTCAGCTGCAAGGGCCCAGATACTACGCCGCACACAAAAGGCCGACGATGGCAACATAACGACGGCCGACAGGGAGGGGCGAACGAGAACGAGGCACAGCTACTGACGACCAGGAGAGAGGCGGGGGGAGACAAACGGCACGGCGCGGCAGCGAGCCGTACGACGCGGCAAAGACGACGGAACGACGTGAACGGCGACGACTACCACGGCGCTGTGAAGAGAAGGCCTGCTGTGCCCGCCGGGGCCGCGGTAGCACGACCTCCTCCACATCCTCATCCTTCTCCTCCCTTCTCCTCCCTGCTCCTCCTTCTCCTCCTATTCCTCCTCCCCCTCCTCTTCCTCCTACCCCTACTCCTCCTTCCCCACCCCTCCTCATTCTCATCCTCCTCCACCGCTCCTTACTCCATGATCATCCCCCTACTCATTCCCGCTTGACTTGCATAGTGTGGAAAAAAGTAAAATCCTCGCCATTATCCTATCTCCTATAAACCCTCCTTCCCACATCGCACTCTTACAACTCGCCCTCCCGTTCCTACGGCCATCCCCATACCCCATCATTATTCCACATATTAAACGATGAATGTATGTATGTTTGTATGCTTGTATGCATGAATGTACGTATTATTGCATGTATGCATCCATGTATATG
>CAUYUJ010008558.1:0-22500 GCA_963575745.1 Prorocentrum cordatum | reverse complement strand
TTTCTGCTACAAGGTGCCACGCGTCGACGCGACCTCGACGCCAGTCGATCGAAGCACAGAACTAGGCGAGAGCCGTGCAACTAGGAAGGCTCCCGCTCAAGACATCCCAAACCCGACAAGGGCTACCCGAGCCCTGAAGGTGCCAAGGGACGGGCGGGACAGGGTACCAAAAAAACAAAAAAACAAAACGCAGTGGAACTCCCGTGCGTCACCCCTGACATGCTTAAGACACGGCGTGCGTTGCTACATTCTGCGGCGGCGAGGAGGCGGACGCCCGCCAACGCGGGCGACGCACGCCACTACAGGAAGACAAACACCATGCGAAAGCGTTGTGTTTGTCGGGACAGAGGGGGTGACGCACGGGGAAGCAGTGAAGCTCAGTGCTGGCGAGGCAGAAGGCCGGCGTCAGCCAGACACTAGAGAGGCAATGCGATTACGTTCATGAGACAACAAAGTTTTGACCATGGCCTATTGCTGCTATTGCCGTCCACTTTACACCTGATGGCGCGGCTCCTTCCAAAACGAAATGCTGTTTCCCTGTGCGACTGCACACCCCAGAGCTTCCCTTGCACCTACTATCGAAATTTTTTCGTATCTAGTGGATCGATAAAGAAGCAGGCTAGTTTCGCACGCTTTCGCCAACAACGCCCGAACTGGCACTGAGTGAAGACTCTCGTGTGGCCCTAAACTCCCTGATGGCCTCCTCGAGCTGCGGGGTGTGCCAAATCCTAGAGTTGACTGGATGTTCCAGAAACGTCGGAACTTTGAAACGACAAAGCGCGCGCAACATCTGCAAAGCGCCGCAAAAAAAACTACATTTCCACTGTTCAATCTATCAACCTGGCGCGCAGTGAGACCGCTCGCAGGCAATCCCCACGGCCGCTCCTTCGAGCGGATGGGGCCATGCCGCCCTCGATCCGCGGCTCCTCCCCAGGCGTCGCACGGCGGGCCCATGACAGCTCCCAGCACCTCTCCGCTGCCTGACCGCGGTGGCCAAGCGGCCGAGCACCTTCTGGGGCGTCAACTCCTCCTCTGGGCCGTGGGCTCGGTCATGCGCGTGAGCGTTGCAACCCGCCTGGATCGCCGCTCGCGCAACTCCTCCTGTGCCCGCGTAGAGGTCGGGGATGTTCCGGCCTTCGAAGCGCCCTGCCAGGAGAGCACCACGTCGTGCGGCCTGCCCAGGAGTATGTCCCCGAGCGCTGCTTCGCATGCCTCGAGCAGTCGGCGCAGACCGGCGGGGAGCAGCTCCCAACTCTCTCCCAACCGCGCGCCCTTCTCGCACCGCTGGGCGCTCTTCGCGCTCGCCCACTGGCCGCGGCGCTGGGCCTCCGACACCGTGCGATAGCGACGAGCGATGTCGATCGACGGGCCCGAGCGCCGCGTCTGGCACGGCACGATGACCTCCGTGATCCCGAGCTCGGCCAGGGAGGCCTTGAATTCCCGAAGGTACTGAGGGTACGTGAAGGTCCACACGACTTCGCCCCTCGGCCCGCTGGCTAGCACCTTCAGGATCGGCCCAAGGCACTGCAGGCACGGCGTGTCCATCACGATGCTGATGTCGCTGAGGTTGGTCTTGCTCCGCTCGACCTGCTGCGAAGGGAACAGCAGCAGGCTCCAGGACGTGGAGATCCCAGCCGCAGGCGCAATGACACCGCGGGCCTTGAGGCCCATCAACTCGTTCGGCCTGAGGTAGCTGCTCAGCGACGCCAAAAGAAAGACCGCCATCTGCAGGAGGCCGCGCTCGACCAACCTCCAGGCCACTCCAGCCCACAAGGCCAGCGGCCAGTTCCGCCTGCTCCGGCCAGGGGCCCGGCGTCGCCAGCCCTTCAGGCAGCGAAAGGCCCGGGGGAGCTAACGGTGGCCAGCCCGCGAGAACTCCGGCGCCAAGCACATCGAGCCAGCCGGGATCTGCCCGCCCTTGTTCGCGCCCCAACCTTTGAAGAACAGGAAGTTGAAATACTCGACTAGCACGCCGTCGACCTGCTCGTCGCTCACTACCGGACGATCCCCCGCAGACGTCGTGAACCCGGCCACCTCGGTCTGGCATCGCTCCAGCACCTTCGGCGTCACTGAGCTCTCCTCGAGGAAGCTGGTGACGCCGCTGGCCGCGGTCGCGAGGGCGACGTCCAAGAACTTGCCCCTCCTCTGGTGGCCGGTGCGGCGCAGCACCGCCCTCCTCGCGGCGCCGGGCCCTGGCCTCTCCTCGTCGTCGGTGTTGCTGCTCTCGCCGACGTCGGCCAGCTCGGGCTCGCGCCTCAGCGGGCCTCGCTCTCGGGGAGGGCCAGCTCCTGGCGTCTGCAGCCCAGCCTCTCGCGCGGCACCAACTGGACGTCCTGCGGCCGCAAGGTGGCCCTCCTCTGGTTGGCCAGGGTCTCGCAGCCGCGCTGGCTCTTGGTCGGCCGAGGCTCTGTTGGAGGCAAGCTTGCCTGTCGCTTGCTGACTATCATCGCAACTGAGACTGATAGAATCTGAATAGACACGGAAGGAACATGGTGAATCTTGAGACGAAATGTCTACGCACATGGAGTGGGGGGCAGCAGAGGCAGAAGCAACTAAATTACATCGGTTCGGGGATTGCGGGTATTTCGAAGTCCCCTTGAAACTGTTGCCTTTGAAACTCATAGAAGGTATATCACCAATCAGGGCCTTACTGGCGCTGCTGTTCTCGAAGACCCTAGTGCCCTAGTGCCCTTATCCGAGAAATTCAGCTCCGAAGGGGTCCAACGCACGGCCCCGAAGACATTCCTGGCCAAACCGTGGGCCTGAAAAGCGCGAATCTGGACGAGAAGCAACAGGTTTTTGGCACGGCTCCCGCCGAAGGCAAGGGTGACGAAATATTGTCGCATAGAAGAAGTTGCCTCAGATCGCAGACTCGCGAGCTCGTAACAACACGAATGAAACCTTTGACTAGAGCACGGGCTTCCTTCGCGACAATTCCCTTAGGGCGCTCCCACTTTTGCACTCTCACGGGTCGTCAGAACTCTGACTTCAGAAGATTGGCTGGCACCTCGGGGAAAGAACGATCGACCTCCCAGTCTGGCGCCGCGTCGGAGGGCGGGCCCTCCTCGTCAAAATCGGCGGCGGCCGCGACAGCCCAATTGCCGTCCGGCTGTCGGCCGAAACCCGCGGTCTCGAGCGCGCTCTCCCTCGCCCGGTGGGGGCCCACCCGGCGGAAGCGCTGGCGCTCTGAGGTGCGACCCACCTCTCTCACGGCCTGCGCGGGCCAGAGCGCCCGGGCCACGGCGTAGCCCTCGAGGCTGCTGTCAGTCTGAACCACCAGGTCGTTCCAGCCCCGCAACCAGTCACTGAACATGAAGATCATGAGAGACCTGAATACGCGCAGCTCGGCACGGCACTCACCCCACAGCGGCTCTGCGCGGCCTGAAGCGCGGCCACGCTCCACGAAGGCGTAGACCGAGTGGAACGCGCTGAGCAGGCCTCGGCAGCACAGGGCGGCGAACGTACAATGCCCGAGGACGACCTCCAGCGACCAGGCGCTGGCCCGCCGGCGCCGCAGCAGCGCCCCCAGCGCCTCGTAGACGCTCCAGAAGCGCTTGGGCGGGACGCGAGTCCGCAACGCAGTCCCGTCCAGCTCCGCGCCCAGCGCGACGATGCCAGCACGCGATCGCTCGGACTTGTGCAGCAGCAGGCCCTCGCGGTTGAAGCCCTCCTCCAGCCGCTCGAGCGTCTCGCCGACCGCGGCCTCGCAGACTCCGATCACTCCGAGGTTGTCAACGTAGACGTAATGTCCGAGCTCGGTGCGCTCCTCAACCTGGGCTGGCCTCACCACCAGCGGCGGCCCGCGATCATGCAGGGGGGCCCCATGAAGAGAGGGTGCCACCCTGGTCACGGTGGCCACATTGATCACCTGCGCGATCCACAAGCTCCACGTGAAGCCCATGGGTAAAACGGCCCAGCACGGCGTCACTGCCTCCGCGCGGCCGAGGGGGCGCCCACTGACCTCCGCGCCCGTCGCTCCCATCACGTGGGCCGGCGCCGGGGGGAGACAGAAGTAGTCAGATAGCCACGCTGGCACGCGCAGCCTGTGGAAGCAGTTCGAAACATCCGAGAGGCCGAGCGACAGGTAGAAGTCGCTCAGCAGCTCGGTGGCCCGCTCCGACCCCAGCGGCGCGTCGGCGGGCAGCTCCACCACCACGCGGGAGAGCCCCTCCGAGCTCAAGAGCGAGACGCCTGGCGGCGCGAGGAAGCACTCGTTGGCCCGCCTGGCATCGACGATGAGCCTCTGAGCCGCACCGCCATCTTTCTCTACCGTGAAAAGGCCCACCTGGCACTTCGGAGACGCTGTCCACGAGATGATGCCAATGTCCGCCAGGCAGCGGAGAAATCGATGATATTCCTTCTGATTGCATCGAAGTTTCGGATCGAAGTAAGGTGCTGTCTCATTCTTCTCAACAGGCGGCGCCAGCATGCGCTCGCGATAGTCCTCCAGAAATCCGATGATCTCCGAGGGCGCCACGTCGGTGATCAGTGGGCGCACTCGAACTCGCACGAATATTTTCTGCGCTTCTGCCCCCGCCCGAGCGCGGCCCGCGCTTTTCCCCTCGCCGAGTTGTCGGAAGCGGGGCCGCGCGCGAGCGCCTTCCGTTCGCCGCGCGGGAACGCGCCCCGGGGCCCGCGGCCCCGAGCTGCGGGCGCCGCCGGACGTTGCGCGGGCGCGTCGCGCGCCCACGGGCGACCTTTCCGGACGCAAGAGGGCCCAAACACATGCCAAGAGGGCCCGAAGAGGACCCAATCACGATCCTAAAGGGCCCTGGAATGGCACGAGAGCTCCTCAAGACGTCCAAGAAAACCTCAAGACGGCCCAAGAAGCCCCAAGAGGCCCCGAAGAGGCCCCAAGAGGCAAACAACGGTTTGTCATTCAGTAGTTCAAAGATGTTAGCGTTCTCTCCCGCTCGGGCACCCGACGCTCCAAGACGGCAACATGGGCCCCGAAGATCGCCCCAAGACAGCCGAAGAGGCCACCAAGAGGCCCGCAAGATGGGCCAAGAGGGGTCAAGACGGCCCGAGAGGCTGCCAAGGCGGCCCCAAGGAGGGGCACTCAAATTGTCATTTCGAACATTCCATCCCAAGATGCCCCCCCAGACCGCCCCTAGGCCCCTAAGAAACCCCAGGGGGCCCAGGAGAGACCGAGGAACCGGCAGCCCACGAGCGGCCCCAAGACACTCTAAAACCGCCCCGCCTCGAGGAGGCTTCCGAGAGGCCCCCGTGGGAAATCCCTGCAGGAATCCAAAAGACCGCTGACCTGTGACCCAAGCGCGGCGGGGTGGTCCGAAAGCCACTGGACCCGCCGCCCCCCGGGGCTTGCCACAGCGGTGCACCGCGTGCCAAATATGTCGGTTTTGTCAATTGCAAATTCCCCCTACTCGGTCTCGGCCCATCCCGCCGATCGCGCGGGAGAGGTGCCCCCCGTCGGCCCCCCCCTAAGACGCAATCAAACTTGCCTCCAAGACGGCCGGCATGCACGGCCCAAGGCGGCCTCCAAGACGGTCCAGGGGGGCCACGAGGCGGCCAAGATGGCCCCGAGATGGCCAAGACTCCCCCCGCGCGGCCCAAGAGCTCCCAAGGCGCCCCAGGAGGCAGATCGCATGGACTGCCTTCTGTTCTGTGTAGAAGTAATTTGGCTGTCTCGCCTATTCGGGCTTCCGACGCCCCAAAACGGCCCCATAGGCGCCTGAGATCGACCCCGAGACAGCCCGACGCGTCCCCCAGGGCGGCCCGACAGGCCTCGCTGACGGCGCCGTGGACCTCCACGGCGGCCCTAGCGCGCTTAATAAGGGCGCCCGCGACTGCCCAGGGGGGGGCCCGAAACGGCAACCGAGGGCGACGGTGCCCCCCTAGAACAGGCCACCAGAAACCCCAATGGGTCCCAGGAGCCCAAGAGGCCACAGGAGGCCCGCAAACAAAAACGCCAGGATCACAAGACGCCCCTCAGAGGCCCCGAAGAGGCTCGCAAGAGGCCCCTAGGAGGCCCCAAGAGGGCATCAAGAGGCCTTCTCCTCGACCTCGCATCTGACTATGTGACTATAGAAAGGGAGTGTCACACACGCACAACAGACCCTTGGAAAAGATAGTCAGCCCGCCCCCCTGGCCCGCAATTCACGGCCTGACAAGGAGAGGGGGACAGACTGGGTGAGCCGAGCTCCAGAAACAGACAGGATGCCGCGCTTCATGTTCATGCTCTCGGAGCTGGCCTTGGTCGCGCACGGGCTGGCGAGCTTCTCGCCCACTTGGCAAGTGGTGAACGCACCGCGCACAACGCAGCGCACAACTGGGAGGCCACTCTCCTCCAACCACGAGACATGGAGCACGCGGTTTCTGCGGTGGCCCCCCCAAGAACGACGATTCCGAATGCAGAGGGCACATGAGCCCGCTTGGCGCCCTGGGGGCCTGAAGCGCAGGTTGCACCTCCGACGCCCTCGGTGCCAGACGGGGACACGAGGGGCAGACGGCTTGGGAACTGACCTCGGGCCCGCGCGAACCCGACCCAACTCCCCCAGCCCCCCGAATATTGGCCACTCCCCGAGCACCTTCCCCATCCCGTGAATTAGGGTAATATACAGCTGAGCGGTGTCCTTGCATCCATCGAAGAGATCATCGTTGAAACAGTGGGCGCGCGCGGCCTGCCCAGCGCGATAATCAGCAAGCCCGTTCCCTTCCACAAGTAACAGCTGGTCATCTGCCACTCATCTCTATGGGCCTTGACTTTGCGCGGCCTCGGCGGACCCCCTGGGCGCCAGCTGACAGTCTCCATCCACTAGTGGGCCTTCGGGTTGGCCCCTGACAGAGCCCGCCGGCGGGCCCTGGCGCCATTGAGGAGAGTGGCATAATCTGCATCAAGAGAACCTGACTAACACGCATCAGCTGAAGAAGCAATCGAAGTCAGGGTCGCGCAATGCTCAGCGCGCGCACTGGACTGTTCCATGTTCCCTGGAACACTGGCCCTGATCCCGCAGACCAGGGCCCCGCCACCCTCGACCTGGGCAACGCTCGCCCCCGCGCGTGACAGATGGCTTAATTGCGGGAACAGGCGGGGGCCGCCACTGAATAATGAAGCTCCCGCGTGGAACCCAAAGGGCTCAATGGGCCCCCCTGCTGGTCCAAGGAAATCCTAGACCCACTCTCCAAGTGGGGGGTCATCCGTGATGTCTAGACGAGCAATCCAGGCACGGCTGAAGAGTAACGAACCAGGGCCATCTCAAAGAGCCTGCTGGATCAGGGACTCAGGGAAGACCTCTTGGCGGACAACTCACGCAGTCCGGCGCGAGCACGACCGCGCGCGGTGCCGCGCTGAGTCATTCCGGCCACACCTACTACATACATCACCAGAATTGAAACCACACCTGGACAAGGCCTGCCCTGTTGGCAGGGTCCCACAAAAAATATGCATCACCCCAAGTCAATGCGGGTGAGACCGAGCTTCTTGGAGCGCATCCTCTGCTCGCAGAGTTCCCGCCAGAGCCCTCGTGTCTGAAGGCCCTGCGCGTCGAGAGCAGTCTTCTCACAAGCCTCAGAAAAATGCTTCGGGGCGTGCTGGTCTTTCAGCTGGGTGGAAAAGGTCAGAGCCACAAAGGTGGGGCTGACCTCCGCGCCGTTCAAAGTTTGATATCTAGAGTCTTTGAAAATCCCCGCGCAGGTGCACTTCCATCCAGCCTCCTCGCACCGCAACAGCACATCAGTCACTGGTCCTTTGGAGCGGAAGAACTTTTGTTTCCCATTTTGCCTCCTCGATGTGGCGGGCGGCGGAGAGAGTCGCTTGGCGCAGCAGCTGGGTCTTCAGCACATCGCTGTGGATGTGGTCGCTCTTGTGGAAGGCTGCGGTCATCCACTGCTCTGCTGCGCATATGCCTACACTTCTGCTTGCGATATCAATCGGGCCCACGTGCGACGAGAGAGCTCATCCGAGGTCCACCTGGGCCCCTTTTAAAGAGCACCCCTGCGTCCTTCCCCGACGCCGTGCGGATTTGCCGAACTTGATGCGGGCTGAACGCGCGCGCGTCGCCCCCATGGGTCAATGGCGCCCTTCGAGCTGGTCTGAAAGAGTAGCGTTGTTTTTCTTCCGCAAACCCATGTTCTCAGCAATCGTCTCAATCGTCTGCGTCTGGCGTCGTATTTCACCCGTCGTTTCGCTCTCGCACGGCGGGCCCCAGGGCGAAGACGGCGTTGGCCTCCAGAGAAATCCACCCCCAGATGAATAGGATCTCCCTCATCAGATGCCCCAGCGAGGTCTCGGAGGGCATCCCGACCTAGCTTCAGAAGCGGACCCGGCGACGAAGCAATCCCAGGCCTGTGGTCGGCCAGTGACAGGAAGAGGTCGCCAACCCAATCCGATCGGACCGATTCGATTAAGTCCTGGAATGCACCCACCACCCACCCCATCTCATGACCCCATTGCTGGAGGGTGAGGTCATCTACGTGGAGGGAGAAGGCAGCACGATTATCCACGTTGGCCGTGAATCGGTCCACACCTGGCTGGAGGAAACCTTAGCCTCAGACGTGGCCGTGGTCGAGCCTGCCACGATCCCACGGCCCGGATGCAGCGCGCTTTCCATAAGCCCTTCCAGCATCAAGTGCCTCGGCCACTGGTATGTGCCTAGAGCAAGGGCCATCCAGCACAGCGGGTACCAGCAGTACCGAGCAGCCCTGACTAAGATATCATACGTAACATGCTCGAAGACTTGTTGTATGTCCCATAATACTTGTAACGAAAATCCTCCCGAGTTTCCAGCGTGTTCTGCTGCGGCGGCATGCCTCCGTGCCCATCGAGAACCCAGAGCCCACGCCGTGCTCCATCGCCCAGGAACGCGCCGGATGCTAACGAACCTCGCCGAACACTCGAAGCGAACAAATCTTTCTAAAATGTCTTAGTGGCCCCCTAGCAGTCGGGTCTGGTTCGGGCGCAAGGAGGACAACAAGACGTCACACCTGGCGGGGCGCAACAATATCGATCTGCACCAGCTGGTACATCAGCGAGGCGGCAAACATGCTCTGGTCGCAGAGCATGGACATGTGCTTGGGGTGCCAGCCGTCAGGCGTGCACGCGTTGCTCTTGAAAGTCCTAGAGCAAGCCCGGGTTGTGTCAACCTCTAGGCGCTTGCCTACTGGGATCCCGCCTTGGACCAGCTCGAAATGGTCGCGGGGCTCATCGGTGGCCGCCCGCGCATTCTTCCAAAGGTCGCGCTGGTGCTCCAGTCGGGCCCGCAGAGACACGCTGTGCAAGAGACTCTCGATCTCCTGGTCGGTGGGCCCAGCTCGGCCTCCTGGGGGCTTCGGGACTTCGGCCCCCTTCGGGAACCTGCGGGCCCCGCGACCCCCAAACTCCTCAACAGCCTGGAGGCGCCATTCATCCCAGCCTGCCCCATCGAGCTGGCCCCCAGACAAGCACGCGCAGTTCATGAAATCCTCGGCAAACTGGAGGACATCAGCGAGGACATTGTGGGCCCCCTCTGGATCGAACATGAATAGGATGCCCAAGCCATTCAAGATCGGATGCCAGAGCGAGCCTCCAGCGCTCCAGGAAATCCGAGAAGGGCACCCCGACTTCTGGACGCGAACAAGCTGCCTGACCCAAATCCCAAGATAACCATCCGAACGCCGGGTCTTGCCCTGGGTCAGGAGGCTGGATATCTCCCCCAGAGCTACCACCCAGCCAAGGGCTCTGGGAGGCTGGGCATCGGATCTTCGACGCGTCGCCAGCGCGCTGGACAGCGGGCGTTCCCACCGCTCCATGGGCAGACCACCGTTCACGCCTGCAGGGCAGGCACCTGTAACATCCTTGAGCTCCGCCCAAGCAATCTCGTTCTACTTGGGGAAGGCAGCGTTGATCATCGAGATGGCATCATCTCGGACGCCCTGATTATTGGGTCCGTTTTCCTGGCCTCCTTGATCGCATGCATAACCCTGCCCAAAAGTGCCGTGTCCTCAGGGGCCGAACATGCCCAGCGCATAGGACCCCCACTGCAAAGTTTCGCCGCACCTTGTCGTGGATTATTGCAGATAGTCTCCTGCAGACTTCGCGCGTCGGTCGCTGACGCCAAATTGTGCGCGTCGCCGAGGTCCAGAAGTTGGTGGTTGGAGCACTGCAGCGCCACCATGATAATGTCCCCCGGTAGCGCGCGCGAGCTGAGCGCGTCGAGGAGGGGCTTCTCCACCTCCCGGCACCGAGGAACTGGGTCAGGCGAGCGTTTCTTCCGGTTCTTGTGAAGAGTAGGAACAAGTTCGACGCACTTCCTTCCATCATCCCGGTAACTCGACGTCCAGCTCCAGCATGTCTTCTCTAGCTCAGTGCCGCAGTGCCGGCTGCCTGCAGCCTCCAGCAAGGTGACGGCGAGCCGCGCCTGCGCCTCTATCAGCGTAGCGTCGGTCAGGGGCCCATGGTCCCAGCGCATTCCAAGTCGTTCCCATGGCAAATGATGATCCGGATTGAATCCAAGCGCCTTCAACCCTTGAAGTAAAGCCTCCTCCGATGTAGATATGGATCCAAGCTGCGTGCCCGTATTCTGCCATTGCGTTGGCCGTGATGCCGAAATATTGCCAGCGAGGAGCAGCATGTGGTCCTCCAGCATCCCTACGACCTGCTGCTCCCATGGATCCTTCTCGGAGGGATGAGGGGGGAGCGCAGACATGGCTCCTGCTAGACACAAAGATGACGTTGCCTGTGTGAGCTCCGTGGGCTCCTGCGTTGCTCCCATGTCGTCGTCCTCCTGCTGCGCCCCGTCGCACTGTGCCTCGCCTGCACTTGGCAGAGCGGGGGTATCTGCTGGAGCTCTAGCAACACCCAGCGGATTGATGCGAGCAGCCCGCGATTCATCCGACGCAGAAGCTAGTGGCTCCGCCGCGGGCGAAGGCGCGCCCAACCCAGGTGGCCGCGGCACTCCTGGGAGCCCCGCGAGCAACGTGGCTGGCCCACCGCCGCGGAGACTGAGGGTGAGGTGCAGCGTCGCATCACGATGGATGTGGCAAACCCCTTAGAATGCATTCGCCCGCCAACTTGCGTCCTGCAAATAGTAGACGCTGTCGATCCGCGGGGAGGCTTTCTTTATCCTGATGTAGATCATGTCCCCGGCTGCCACGTCATCGATCGTAATGGTCTTGCCCGTGAGCGTCTTCACTAAGATCTGCATGGTAGCGGAAGCCTTTCCACTGCTGGATGCGTTCGCCTCGGGTGCGGTGTCCATGGAGGCTTTAACAACGATGTCGATGTGGTGGTCGGTCGTGCCGTTGACGTTGGCTTCGTCGGTGTCGGCGCCCGCGATATTCGTGCTGTCCTCGGCGTCGGCGTTGGTGATGGCATCAGTGCTGTCGCTGTTGCTGTCGTCGGTCTTGGCACTGGTAGGGGCGCGCGTGCGTTCTCGGGTGCTCGAGTTGGCGCTGTTCACAATGTCCGCATAGATGCTGTTGACGCTGGGGCCGGTGTCGGTGTCGGCGTCGGCGCCACTGGCGAGGGCGCTGGAGTCGGTGCTGACTTTCATGCTGCTGCTGTCGTCGCTGGTCTCGGAGTCGGTGCAGGCATACTTGCCATCGCTGGTGTTGCTGGCGTCGGTGCCCGAATCAGTGCCGGTGTCGATGTTATTGCTGGCGTCGGCGCTGTTGTCGTCGGGGTCCATCTGATGACCATTGCTTACGTCGGGCCCGAAAGTGGCCCGAGAGTGTCAAAGAAAAAAGCTGCCCCAGTGCTCATCGGCTTGATCCCCGCCGCTGTTTAGCTTGAGCTGGACCTTGAAGTGGCCGCCCGTCGCGTGCACCTGGTCACCCCCTTTGGGGCGGCCATCGTCGCAGGCGTCGCCGTGAGCATCGTGGTCGTCGTGGATGTCGCGGAGGTCGCGGGCGTCGGCATACTGGCCGTCGTGGATGTCGCGGCCGTCGCCGTGGATCTCGATATCGCCGTTGTACACGATCGTCTTGTCGTAGCGGGAGTGGTGGGCGAAGTGGACCTCGCGGGCGCCCTCGTGAATGTCGCGATCGTCTCTGTCCTCGTTGTCGCCGTCGACGCCGTCGAGGTGGCCGTAGTCACGATAGCGGCGCTCGTCCTCCACCAGCTTTGGTCCTGGGGCGAGGTCCTGCCTCAAGGTGGGGTCCCCGGTGTCGCTGGCATCCGAGGGTTTGCGTGTACGAGCGCTGTCGATGATGCTAGTGTCGGCGCTGCTGGCGTCGGTGATGCTGGCCTCGCCCTCGGCGACGTCCAACTTGCCATCGATGTCCTGGAGATCTCCAAACTTCTGCTGTTCCCCGACGTCCGGGAGGTCTTGGTTCCTTAACTGGCCACCGAACTCCACGCTGGCGCCAATGTTGCTGGCGTCGGCGTCGGAGCTGGCGTCGGAGCCGGCTTCGTCGCTGTTTGCATCGATGCCGGGGTCGGTGCCTGCGTCGACGTTGCTGACGTAAGCGCCGGAGTCGGTGCCGGCGTCGGTGTTGGCGTCGATACTGCTGGCGTCGGTGCTGCAGTCGATGACAGCGTCGGTGTTGCAGACGCCGGTGCCGGAGTCAGTGTCGGCGTCGGGTCCGGACTCGATGTTGGCGTCATTGGGCATCTTTCCGACGAGTCCGGACTGGGCGATCGCGTTCGTCTCCGCGGCAACCGCGGCCTCTCGCGTGTCCTCCGCCATCCAGGCGTGCTCGGAATCGATTTTGTGGACGTGGCTGGAGGCGCAGTCGCGGTCGCCGTAGGAGTCGGCGAGATGGGGTCGGGGGGGGGGCCTGAGCAGGCGCCTCGGGGTCGAGCTCGTGCATGATGGGCACCTGCTTCACGTCGACTGCCTCCTCCACGCACGCGTGGTTACAGTGCTTCGCGGTCTGGTCGGCCATCGCGCGGTTCGTCTTGAACTGCTTCGCCCCCTCCAGAGCCTGGGGGTCGCTTGGCTCCGGCGCGGACAACGTGGCGGTGTTCGCCAGCAGCGCGGCGCGGACGGCAGGCTCGGGGCCCCCACCCCTGCTGAAGCCGTCGCGGCAGCAGGCGGCTGCCGCCGCCGCCATGGCGCAGCAAGGTCGGGAATGGTAGGTTAGAGGATGCGGGCAGTGTAAGGAGATCTGAGACAACGTAGCCCTGGCACATCGAAGTGCTGCTTGAGCCAGTGAAGCTTGAGCCAACATTCGAAGCGCGGCTTTGGGCTCAAGCAACCGTGGAGATAGAGGGAGTGGGGCCCCAAGGACCCGAGACCACGGCGTTGCGCGCAGCAGTGGCAGAGACGGCCAGGCACCAGAACGGGGTCAGCACACCGGGGCCCCAGGCGGCCCGGCCGCCCTTGACCAGGATCTTCGCGCCGCCTGAAACCTTTCCAGATTCAAGACGCAATCCCCTGGTTACAAAAACTGTCCAACCATTCTTCCGAAGACCATCTGCTACCTCATCATACTGCTGGATTAGTCGGCGTTCCTGCAGACAAACGACGCCCCCCCCGGCGGAGGGAGGCGCGAAAGGTGGGCGGCGCGCTGCGCTCACAGATGCTGCTCTTGCTGGAGTTCTTCCCTCCGCCGCTGGAATGTCGCCCGGTGAGGCGCTGCAGATCATTTCTCTTGCAGAGAAAAATAGCGAAACAAAGAATGTCGCCGAACGATATGAACTGGCACACATGGCGGCTCGTCCTCACCAGCCGTAGCCAGCCAAGCTGCGAGACGACGAAGCCAGCCAGGCAACCAACAAATGGAACACATGCTCGCCGACCGCGCGTCCACCTTGACGCGCTGCGATCCGAGGTCGCTGCCCAAGAAGAGAAACTCTTGGACACGCAGCCGGAGTTGGGAGCAGCTGACAAGATCTACACAGAGGCGGCTCGGGAGCTCCACGCTGAAGCTGCAGCTTCAGCAGCGGTGCCAATGGCTACGATCAATTTGGAAGAAATACTTGAAGGGACAGCAACATTCACGTTCAAAGGAGAGAGCGATCTGTTCGGCCTGGTGGACTACGAGGACGTCGATGCGACGGACATTGAGCGAGCCCAACAACGCGAAGAGCTGACGGCAAGTGAACTCAAAGCAATCGCAACAAAGTTGTTTGGCGAAGCGCGTGCAAAGGTGAGGGGGAATATTGATGAGCACGACAAAGTCAAGACCATAGTAGTGGGAAAGAACAGAAAACACCAGATGGAGCTGCTATGAAACCTGCAAGCGATGGAAACAGTGGGGCCTCTGCGGCGTCTGCTGGCGCCGCGCGCCCTGCTGCGACTGGAGAAGGGAAGGGCTAAACTCCGCCCAGCGTGGCAGGTATCATTGGCGTGGTCAAAGGAAAAGGCAGAGCCATTGGCGAGACAGGAGACCCCAGGGAGCGTGCACGTGACCTGCTGGAGTCCACTGTTTCCCCGCCGTCGGCTCAACCATGATGGAGATGCTGACATGGGAGGTGCCCTGACCCATGGAGGCGATGACACGAGGGACTATGTGAGTTCTACTTCAAGATTTGGCTAAATGGTTGCTGGGTGTGAACCTGGCGCTCCATGACCTCATGCGGCGGCTGATGCTGGGCATGAGCCTGGCGCTCAACTGCAACGTGGTTCTCGACGTGATCTACGTCCCAGAGGTCGTGCTCGCACCGATGCCCACCGAACTTCGAGGGACAGGGAACTCGGCGACCACGCCAACTTCTCCCACACACTTTGCTTTCAAGATGGATGAGGGCGCCCCTCCGCCTGACCAACAGCTGGAGGCATCTTGCGAGTCCTGGGCAAAGATGATGAAAGCCAGCAGTTCGGATGATTTGCAGCGCCTTCAGCAGAATTGGCCTGCATTTTGGGACCAGCTTTTGGGCGGAGTTCAACTTGCTCAGCGACTTCACCCTGGGGGCCGTGCTCGAATTGCGGTACCACCTATCCGAGGGGGGGGGGGGGGGGGGGGCGATGCTCCTCGCCGCCATGGGCCTGACCATGAGGCTTGGGAGGCGAGCCTCACCTTTTTCGACAATCACGTGCAATGCCAACTCTTGGCGGACTGCCAAGAAGCTCCTACCTCACAAATATGGTTTCCCTGTTGCCTCACTTCTGCTCAGCGGTGCCCGAGTCCTCTTGCTTCCACACGTTTGACCAATGACGTCCACAGTGTTTGCACTTTGACATCTGGTATGTGTTCTTCAAGCAGCCACGTGTTTCACACTTCCATCTACCATCCTTACGCCAAGGATATCCCACCATGGGGCGAGAGGCCAGCAGGAATCCCGCTGCTGGGCAAGAAGATAAACCCACTCCCAGGAGCGCACGCATGCTGGCGCCCCAACAATACACGGACTGATGTGGGAGCGGGTGAGATTTTTTTTTTTTTTTTTTGTTTTTTTTTTTTAAAAAAAAAAGGGGAAGGAGTGCTCCTGGACGGGCACCTGTGAAGGCGCTCCAGAGCACTGGTCACCGAACCACCTCGAGGAAATGGTTTATTTGAGCCACAACGGCTTGAGCCAAAATGGCTACGGACCTCTGCATCCTCCTCCTCCTCGTCTTGCTTCTCCTCCCTCACCCCCTCCTTGCCTTTCCTCTCCCACATGTTCCCCCAGAGGGGGTCCACAACGGCGACCTGACGAAGTTGTTTCTCACTCCTGCTGTGGTTTGCATTGTCATTGTAGTCACTCTTCTCGTCCCCTTCCTATCCCTCACCATCTCCCCCTTATCGGTCACCACCTACACCCCTTCTCCTCGGCGATATCATCACTTTGCGTCTCCTTCTCTTCGTTATCCTCCTCCTCCTTCCCACCTCCCCAAGGCTCCATCTCACCTCTTCACGATCCTCTGGGCCTCCGCTCCGAGACAAGAGGCTGAAACGCATCTGGAAGATGACGGCAGTGGCGGTGAAAAGGACGGTTTGGAAGACGAGCGCCACAGAAGGAGGTCGACCCACTGCAAAGCTCGGGGGCACGGGCGGCGCCAGAAAGCCAGCAGGCACTCTTGCATACACCCGGGTATCGGGAACGACGCTCACCTTGCGCATGGCCTCGGCAAGCCGGTCACGCGCGACAGGACCCATTCCACCTGCCAGTACGTGTTCCGTATCTGCCCGTGGCTGTCTCGTATACATACATATGGACAGACCACCGGTATCCCCATAGATCTGCATATACGCACACATGCCCACCGACCTACCTACCTACCTACATGCGTGCATGCATGCACGCAGACAGGCATATGTACATACATACATGCATGCATGCATGCATACATGCATGCATACATACATACATACACCAGAACTACGCGCGCGCCGCGTGCAAACTTCGGTTCTAGCGCGGGATATTTCAACGTCGGGGCGCAGTGGGGCCACACTGGGATGCCTCGGGCGCCCGCATGGCCGCCGGCGCGGAAGCTGGTGAACGCCACCGCGTTGGCGCTAACAACGCGGACGACGACGACGACAAGTCGGAGGTGCGATGCGGGAAGGAGGCGGGCAAGGAGGGACAGCACCAGAGAAACAATGGAACAGAGGGACGGATGGAAGCAAGGAAGAGAAGGACGGAGGGAAGGAGGGAGGGCGGGTCGAGGACGGAGCGAGGGAGAGACGACGAGGCAGAGAGGGGTAGGGAGGGAGGCAAAGAAAAGGGGAGGGAGACGAATAGGGTGCTCGGGCGAAGGTGTTAGGGCCACATCATCCCCAACCCAGATCATCCCCCCCCCCCCGGCCGCAATCCTTTCCCATGAGATCGGCCTACCCTCTTATCTCGTCACCGCGATCTTGCACCCTCTGCACCCTCCAGACAACACTTCTGGGCCGTCTTGGGGCGATCTCGGGGCGTGCCTGGGTCCTGCCTCTATCCCTTCCCACAAGATCGACCTCCTCAAGAATCTGAACGCGTCAACGCGTTCTGGTTCATCTGTTCCTTGTTGCCTGCTGCGGCGACGAGGGCGGTGAAACAATAAAGATGTGGATGTGGATGCTGCTGCTGCTTGTGGCGACGGCGAGCCTGTGAGCACTTGGGGAGCGATTGGAGCGTCTTGGAGCGTCTGGGGGTCTTGGAGACATGTGAGCGCGCTATGGGGATGGCGCGGTGCCCACTAAAGCAAGGGATTGGTTGCGTTGGATGGATGTGAAGATGAGCAGATGTGCACCGAATTGAATGTTTGGCCTAGGAAGGTGGATGTTGGGCCGCTGTGCAGGTCAGTCGGTGCCCACCAACTAATAGTTTTGTAAGGGGTCGTGAGGGTTGGGTCGTTCTGAAGATCAACAGATGTACGCCGAATTGCAGTTTGTCCCCAGCCATCCAGTGGTGGTGGGTCCTCGTTTTGTAGAGACGGCGGCCCGCGCCTCCTCTCCTCTCCTCTCCTCCTCCCCCTCCTCCCATCACTGCCTCGGCCCTCCGCATGTCAACCATGTTGGCACACGCTCACACGCTTCATGGCCCCATTGGGAGCTCCACCTAAAGCCCCCTGTGGCCATGTATTATGTGGCCACCCGCCCGTTTCGGCGCACCCCTCGCGCGCTTCGTGGCCCTATAAGGGGCTCCACCCAAGGCCCCAGCGGCGACGTTCACATATTTCGGCACACCCCTCACGCGCTTCGTGGCCCCACAGGGAGCCACCCTCCTCGGACCAAGTGAGACGACGGCGGCCCTGCCGCATGTCCAGGGCATCTTGGAAGTCTTCCGAGGATCTCTTGAAGCGTCATTGGGGCCTCTTGGGGCATAGTGGGCACCTCTTGGGAGGCTCAGGAGGCTTCTTGGGCGGAAAGGCCCTGAATCGAAACTCTTGTTCCTGGTCTGGGGTCCCTCTTGAAGCCTTCTTGGGTCTCTCTAGGGCCGTCGTGGGCGCTTCCTGCGCCGTCTTGGTGCCCTCTGGGGCCGTCTCAGGGGTATATTAGAGGTCTCTTGGGAGCCCCTTATGCAATCGAGGGGCGGCCTTGGGGGCTTCTTGGGCCGTCTTGGACCGTCGGTAACTCGAATACGCGAAAAGGCTAGCATCCAGCAACGCCCTAACGAACAAACACAGATGTTTGCCTCTCGTTGCCCTCATGGGGAGGCTCCTGGGATTCTCTAAAGCCAGATTGGGCGGCTCGTCGGCCGTCTCGAGGCTACCTTGGGCATCGCGGATGGCCCTTTGGCCGACTCGAAAGTCTCTTGGACGGTCTCGGTGAGCTCTTGGGCCGCTCTTGGGCCGTCTCGGGAGCCCTCGGAACCGCAGAGGGCCGCCCAGGGCGCCCATGCCAACCCTATACGTAACTGCATATACACATGGGTATATACACATATACGTATGTATGTATGTAAATATAGAGGTGTGGAAGCAGATATGTAGACATACACATATACCTACATTCCTGCGTGCCACTATGTATACGTAGAAAGTCACACATGTACTTACGTAACTACACGAGTACAGAGGACTATGCATACACATATGCATAGTCATAAGCACCTGCACGTTCACACATTCATGCACATTTGCGTGCGCATAGCCATATGTGAACAACGTACGTTTACATATGCATACACACACGCATATAAAAGCATGCCGAATCATATGCATGAACACATCTTCTGTTAACTGCATGCACACATGCATCAACACATACAGACACGTGCGCATGCGCATGCGCGTGCGCATGCACATGCACATGTCAATGGACACACACACACACACATACGCCTACACATGCACAAACCTATCCGCCACCGTGCCTCTGGGCACGGAGTGGGCATGTCCTCCGATTGTTTGCCTAATCCTCTAGGCCTCAATCCTCACTCCAGAGGAATCGCATGAGGGTCTGAAAGCCAAATTCTCAATTCTCCTGGGGCTTGCCGCGTCTTCTCGCGTCTTGTCGCATGACCTTGTCGGACCCAGGAGGGCTCGAAGACGGGCCACGAGGGCCCCGAGAGGTCTCCAATACGGTCCAAGAGAGCCCCGAGTCGCCGACCGATCGCCCCGAGATGCCCAAGACGGCTGCAAAACGACACAAAACGACCCAAGACGCCTCCAAGACGTCCCAGGAGACCTCTTAAGAGGACTTCAACAGGCAAAAGACATGTATGTTCCATTGGTCTCTCGCCTTTTCGGCTTCCCGACGCTCCAGGGCGGCCCAAGAGGCCCCCAAGATCGCCCCAGAGGCCCCCAAGAGGGCCCCAGGGCAGCCCAAGAGGGCCCCAAGACGGCCCAAGAGGCGCCCAAGACGGCCCAAAAGGGCCCAAAGACGGCTCCAAGAGATTGCCCAGATGGGGAACCCGAGCTGACATTTCGAGCCCTCCACCCCGAGGGACCCCCAGGAAGCCCCAAGAGGCCCCCAAGAGGCTCCCAAGTGGCCCCTCACCTGCCCCCAGTGGGCCCCCGAGTGCGCTCGAAGAGACCCTCTTGGGCTTTTGGAGGCCTCTTAGGCTCCTCCAAGACGCCCTAGACGGCCTCCAAGACGGCCCTGGAGCACCCAACGAGGGCCCCAAGTCGGCCCCGAGAGGCCCCAAGACGGCTTCCGAGGGCGTCAGACGGGCCAGGAGGCCATCAAGACGGCCCAAGATGGCTCGAAGATGGCCGAAGACGGCCCAAGAGGCCCCGATAGGTCTCCAAGACGGCCCAAGAGGCCCCCAAGAGGGCCTCCAGGAAGGCCTGAAGGCCAAAACCATTGATTTCCCATAGGTTTGAAAGGGCTGTAGCTTTTGCTTATGTTCGGTCTTCTGACGGCCCGAGACGGCCCAAGAGCCTCCAAAGATCGCCTCAAGACCGCCCAAGAAGCCTCCAAGATGGCAAGAGGCTCCCAAGACTGCCCCAAGATGGCCACAAGACGGCCCGAGAGGCCCCCAACGATCGCCCCAAGATCGCCCAAGAGGCATCCAAGATGGCCCCAATTCGGCCAGAGAGGCCCCCAAGACGGCCCCAAGAAGGCCCCAAGACGGCCCAAGAGGCCTCCAAGACTCCCTAGATGGCATCCAAGATGGCCCCGGGGCACCCCAAGACGGCCCCAAGTCGGTCCAGAGAGGCCCCCAAGACGGCTTCCGACGGCGTGAGGCCCAAGGAGGCCCTCACGTTGCCTCCAAGAGGCTCCCACGAAGCTCCCAGGAGGTCCTAAGAGTACCCCCAGAGGCGTCCAAGATGCATCCTCGTCCTCCTCTTCCTCCTCCTCCTCTTCCTCCTCCCCCTCCTCCTCCTCCTCCTCCTCCCCCTTTTCCTCTTAATCTTCCCCGCCATCCTCCCCCAAATGTTCCCCGAAGGGTTTCTACAACGGCTGGGGGAACAGATGGCCCGGTAGCTTGGCAGAGCTCTTGCCACAACGTCGGCCACATGGGCGATTCCAAAATGCAGGGGGCGGCGGTAATTCGCCGTAGGCGTCTTCGATACATTGACGTATTCGCATACATGTACATACACTTATTCTCGACGTATACATACTGATGCACCCATATGGTCATACACGTATACTCATACACGTGTATGTGTGTATGCATGTGTGTACGTATACATAAAACTAGGTCGAACGCTCGCTTCGTTTTGCTTCGCTTGAATATGGGGTGAATGGTCGAGAGAGAGGGGGGACCACAACAATATCAAAATACACCACAGGATCAATAGAGAACCAGAAGCACAAAAGACATATAGAGAGAGAGAGATGCGAGAGAGAGAGAGAGAACGAGAGAGAGAGAGAGAAAACGAGACAGAGCCAGTGAGAGAGGGAGACAGAGAGAGAGAGAGAGAGCGAGAAAGAAAGCAAGCAAACAAGACATATAGAAATCGAAAAAGAGAGACACCAGGTCAGGGGCGCTGGTGACAAAATGAACGAGCGTGCTGGTGATCCTGCGGTTTGAAGGGGCAGAGGAAGGAGAGGGGGGAGGTGGGAGGGAGAAGGGGAGGATCAGTCTGATGGCACTGAGGCGCAGTGCGTTCAGAACGATCTCCACGCCGTCGGCGTCGTCGTGATCGGCGAGCTTGCTAATGATGCCAGAGTAGCTCTCGACCTCACAAGGGAACCTCACAAGGGAATTGGACTTATCCTCCGAATTTGTTTCGAGGACGTTCACGTGCGGCGCCGAATCTTCTTTGTCACTTAGTATCGTAAGTTATTCCTCCGCTTGGGCGAAAAAGGCGTCGAGGTATGACCCATTCGGGCTCGACACCACCCATGGCCGCAGGAGATACCAAAACCTCTCGACGCTCATGGCACATTTTAAAAGTCGTTGCCATGCCCAGGTGCGGGACGCGATCTGCTGCATCCCCAACTTCGCGTCTACAGGCGCTCCCTCCTCTTCTTACCCCTCCTTCTTCTGCTCCCTATCCTCCTTGACCACATCATTGTAACATTTAATCCCTTCCTTTGTAATCCGCCGACCCCAGAGGCGTGTGAGGAAAAGGGACAAGCTTTGCCCAACATTCCCCAACATGGACCCATACTTTTCTCCGTGCCCTGCCCACACGACAAGTGCTGTCCCCGCCACCTCGCTACCTCGCACCCCCTCCTGGGCGAGGGCCAACCGACCGACATCCCCACCCTCTGGAGCCTCTAGTTTTGGGACCCCCCACCCCACTAGATTTCTCGCCCAAAACCGACCGATACCCCCCACCGCGCCCCCCACAACGCCCCGGCATTCCCACCCCATGGAGCCTCTGTTCTTGGGACCCCCCACCCCACCATTTCTCGCCCAAAACCGACCGATACCCCCCACCGCGCCCCCCACCACGCCCCGGCACTCCTGCCCCATGGAGCCTCTGTTCTTGGGCCTCTGACAGATACGCCCTGCCCACACGACAAGTGCTGTCTCCGCCACCTCGCTACCTCGCCCCCCTCCTGGGCGAGGGCCAACCGACCGACATCCCCACCCTCTGGAGCCTCTAGTTTTGGGACCCCCCACCCCACTAGATTTCTCGCCCAAAACCGACCGATACCCCCCACCGCGCCCCCCACAACGCCCCGGCATTCCCACCCCATGGAGCCTCTGTTCTTGGGACCCCCCACCCCACCATTTCTCGCCCAAAACCGACCGATACCCCCCACCGCGCCCCCCACCACGCCCCGGCACTCCTGCCCCATGGAGCCTCTGTTCTTGGGCCTCTGACCGATACCCCCCACCGCGCCCCCCACCACGCCCCGGCACTCCCACCCCATGGAGCCTCTGTTCTTGGGACCCCCCACCCCACCATTTCTCGCCCAAAACCGACCGATACCCCCCACCGCGCCCCCCACCACGCCCCGGCACTCCCACCCCATGGAGCCTCTGTTCTTGGGACCCCCCACCCCACCATTTCTCGCCCAAAACCGACCGATACCCTCCACCGCGCCCCCCACCACGCCCCGGCACTCCCACCCCATGGAGCCTCTGTTCTTGGGACCCCCCACCCCACCATTTCTCGCTCAAAACCGACCGATACCCCCCACCGCGCCCCCCACCACGCCCCGGCACTCCCACCCCGACCGATACCCCCCACCGCGCCCTCCACCACGCCCCGACACTCCCACCCCATGGAGCCTCTGTTCTTGGGACCCCTCACCCCACCATTTCTCGCCCAAAACCGACCGACACCCCCCACCGCGCCTCCCACCACGCCCCGGCACTCCCACCCCATGGAGCCTCTGTTCTTGGGACCCCCGACCCCCACAATTTCT
>CAUYUJ010008557.1:1298509-1304341 GCA_963575745.1 Prorocentrum cordatum | reverse complement strand
CTCTACTGCCGCATCGCGCTCGGCGATCGGGGGACACCGCTGCGCGCGGGGAGACCAGCGACAGTTTGTTTTGTTTGTGATTCCCTGGCGGTAGCAGGCGCGACCGGGCGGGAAAGCCTGAAGGGTTGGCCCTGTCTTTGTTCGGTGGCAGCTCGTGGGGGGCCTCCCATGCCATCTTGTCGGCTCTTGCGAATCGACGTTGATCAACGAGAACCTACGCTACATCGACGCGGATCGACACTAAATCGACGCTGATCGACGCTAGCCGACGCTAGATCGGCGCTGCCTCATCAACTCCCAGACGCTAGTCGACGCGAGCCGACGCTAACGACATAATTGATGACGCTTCGCGAATCTCCACCAGCGTCACCGCCCGTCTAGCTCGTATCTTGCCACTGCTGTGGCCCTTGCCTTTGGCGCCCTGTGGCGACATGGTCAGTTCGTACCTGGTCACTCTCGCCCACGGTACCTGAGTTCGAACGCGCTCGCTTCGGGCTCCGCGTTCCTGGTAGCGCACCGCCTCCTGGGTTGGCCCGGCGGTGGAAGCGCTCCGCTAGGTTGATGCGTGGTTTGGAGATACAGAGCGGATCATGCTCTCCTGGCGTGCAGGACTTAAATCCACTATGGCGTTTTGGGGCCGTTCACTCGCATTGTGCATCTGCTACCCTGGCCGTTTGCAGTCAGCTCAGCCAGCTCCCCTTCCGCCCGCGGCCCCACCGGCGGCTGCTTCTGAGTGCGGGCTCGGCCGCTGTGCTTTTAGGCTTGCGCGTTGCTAAGTTGACAGGCCCATGGCCCGGACCTCTCAGCTCGGCGACTGCGAATCCGCGTCCGCCCGCGATCAAAAAAAGAGTCCCCACCAGCCCATCCAGAAACGATGCACAGAGGAATTGCCTCGATCAGGGAAGTGGGCAACACACAGAGGAAGCCATTATGAGACATCTTGCGATATCTTGAGCCATCTTGGAGGTCATTTTGGACTCTCCCAGGCGCTCTTGATCTCAATCAGTGCCCCCCCCCAACAGGCCAACATGTGGCTAAAACCTTCGTAAAATCAATGATTTGGTATTCTCGCCGAGGCCTCTTGTAGCATCTTGGGTGCCTCTGGGGGTCTCTTGGGGCCTCTTGGGGGTCTCTTGAGGGCCTCCTGGGGGCCTCTTGGAGCCATCTCGGGGCCATCTTGGAACGCCTTGGGGCCTCCTGGGCGCTTCTTGGGGCCATCTTGGAGGAGATCGATCAATCAAGAGGGTAGCAATAAGCAGCGCCCCCCCCTCCCCCCCAGGAGGCCAACATGGGGCCAACACCTTAGTAAACCAGTGATTTGGGCTTTCTCCCCGAGGCCGTTTTGGCATTCTCGCCGAGGCCTCTCGGAGCATCTTGGGTGCCTCTGGGGGGTCTCTTGGGGCCTCTAGGGGATCTCTTGGGAGCCTCCTGGGGGCCTCTTGGGGGTTCTTGGGGTCTCCTGGGCGTTTCTTGGGGCCATCTTGGAGGAGATCGATCAAACAAGAGGGGAGCATGAATTAGCGTCCCCCCCCCCAGGAGGCCAACATGGGGCCAAAATCATTGTGAAATCAATGATGTTGGCTTCCCCGCCGAGGCCGTTTTGACATTGTAGCCGAGGCCTCTTGGAGCATCTTGGGTGCCTCTGGGGGGTCTCTTGGGGCCTCTTGGGGTCTCTTGGGGGCCTCTTGGGGGCCTCTTGGGGCCATCTTGGGGCTCTCTTGGGGCCTCCTGGGCGTTTCTTGGGGCCATCTTGGAGGAGATCGATCACAGGAGGGGGCATGTTCAATTAGCGCCCCCCCTTCCAAGATGCCAACATGTGGTCAAAACCGTTACTGAAATCAATGATGTTGGTTTCCTCGCCGAGGCCGTTTTGGACGCCCCGACGACTCGCGAAACCCTCCCGTCCAGGTCCAGGGGAGGGGGTAAAGGGAGGGGTAAACCCCTCCCCCAAGAGCAAGAAAAATATGTGGAAGAGGAAACGCTCTAAACCACCGACGCCCAGAGGGCTGGTGGGATTACGAGGGTACACCAGGCTCCCATGATTTGCTGGGCATCGGTGGTTTAAAGCGTTTCTCTTCCACCCCTCCTTCTTCCCCTTCGGGGAGGGGTTTATCACTGTTCCCTATTAATATACACCCCTTCCCCCAGGCGAGTGGGAGCCAACCAGGGTCAATGCGGGCCCCCCCCTACCATCTCCTTAAAGCAAATGCAAAACACACTCTGCCTCTAAATTCGGAGCACGCGCAGCCAACCCGATGCGGCCTCCCCCCACCATCCCTGTCAAACAACAATACAGAATACACTTGGCGGCGACGGCGCCTGCGGCGGCTGCGGCGGGGGCAGCGGCTGCGGCGGCTGCGGTGGTGGCGGCGGCGGTGGCGGCGGCGGCGGGGGCGGCGGCGGGGGCGGCGGCGGCCGGCAGGCAGGCGGCTGCGCTGCGGACGCGAGCGGACTGTCCGCGGCGCAGCAGCAGTGGCGGCGGCGGCGAGTCGTGCAGCATCGGGGGCGGACGGCGCGGCGGGGCATCGGCGGCGGCGGCGGCGGCGCGTCGCAGTGGCGGCGGGCGGCGGCGGCCGGCGGCGGGGCGGCGCGGACGGATGTGCCGGCGGCGGACCAGCGGCTCGGCGGCGGCCGGCGGCTATGGGATGCGCGGCGGCGGCGGCGGGCGGGGGCGGCGGCGGCGAAGGCGGGGGCGGCGGCGGCGGAGGCGGCGGCGGCGGCGGATTCGCCCCCAGTAGCTGCCCATCCAAAGACGACTGCTGAATATGCTGCGGCTCGGGCCAGGCTCGGGTGCTACGTATGTGTTGGGAGGGCGGGTGGGAGTGAGCGAGACGGATTGCAGGCGGGGAGGGAGTCCTGACCCCTCCCCCTACCCCCTCCCCTGGACCTGGACGGGGGGGTTTCGCGAGTCGTCGGGGCGTCCAAAACGGCCTCGGCGAGGAAGCCAAAATCATTGATTTCACTAGGGTTTTGACCCCATTTTGGCCTCTTGGGGGGGGGCTCTGATTGAACACCCCCCCCTCCTGTGATCGATCTCCTCCAAGATGGCCTCAAGAAGCGCCCAGGAGGCCCCAAGAGTGCCCAAAGATGGCCCCAAGATGGCCCCAAGAGACTCCAAGAGGACCCCAGGAGGGCCTAAGGAGACCCCCACAAGGCCCCAAGAGACCCCCAGAGGCACCCAAGATGCTCCAAGAGGCCTCGGCGAGAATGCCGAAACGGCCTCGGCGGGGAAGCCAACATCATTTAGTTCACAATGGTTTTGGCCCCATTTTGGCCTCCTGGGGGGGGGACGCTAATTCATGCTCCCCTCTGATTTGATCGATCTCCTCCAAGATGGCCCCAAGAAGCGCCCAGGAGACCCCAAGAGGTCCCCAAGATGGCCCCGAGATTGCCCCAAGATGGCCCCAAGAGGCCCCCAAGAGGCCCCCAAGAGACCCCCAAGAGGCCCCAAGAGACCCCCCAGAGGCACCCAAGATGCTCCGAGAGGCCTCGGCGAGAATGCCAAAACGGCCTCGGCGGGGAAGCCAACATCATTGATTTTACCAAGGTGTTAACCCCATTTTGGCCTCCTGGGGGGGGGACGCTAATGAATGCTCCCCTCTTGTTTGATCGATCTCCTCCAAGATGGCCCCAAGAAGCGCCCAGGAGACCCCAAGAGTGCCCCAAGATGGCCCCAAGATGGCCCCAAGAGGCCCCCAAGAGGCCCCCAGGAGGCCCTCAGGAGACCCCCACAAGGCCCCAAGAGACCCCCCATAAGCACCCAAGATGCTCCAAGAGGCCTCGGCGAGAAAGCCAACGCATTGATTTTACGAAGGTTCACATGTTGGCCTCTTGGGGGGGGGCACTGATTGAGATCAAGAGCGCCTGGGAGAGCCCCAAATGACCTCCCAAATGGCTCAAGATATCCCAAGATGTCTCATAATGGCTTCCTCTGTGTGCTGCCCACTTCCCTGATCGAGGCAATTCCTCTGTGCATCGTTTCTGGATGGGCTGGTGGGGACTCTTTTTTTGGTCGCGGCCGCAGGCGAGAGCGCAAGCGGCGAGTCGTAAGTCCGGGGCGCGGGCCTCAGAAATTGACAACAAGCTGGTGGGGACTCTTTATTTTGGTCGCGGCCGCGCAACAGAGGGCAGGCGGCGAGAGGGGGTCCGGGGCACGGGCCAGCCTAATGGGGGTCTCGCGAAGCGTCAACAATTTCTGGTGTGGATGGGTTGGCGCTGAAGGCGAGGCCAAGCCTCAGTCAAGGCTCGAGCACCGACTCGCGATGGGACCCATCGCAGTCGTCGCTCGAGGGGGCAGGCGCCCGAGCTCGTGGACCGCGGGGAGGCCGCCCTCCCACAGCCCGAGAAGGCGTGACCAGGGGGTTGAGGGGGGAGGGGGGCAGGAGGATGAGGGAGGGGGGGGGAGGGGGGAGTAAGGAGGAGAGGGGAGGGAGCGGGGAGGGGGCAGAACGAAGAGGGAGGAAGGAGGGAGGAGGAGCAGGAGAAGGGGGAAGGCGGGGGGGATTGGGAAGGGGGCCCGTCGCGGTAAGATTCGCGCCTGCGCAGTCTTGGAAGGCCTAGGAGTGGCCAACTACCACACGGCGCTGGCGCGAATCGTGACGTGACTGGGGGGGCGGGCGGAGGGAAGCGCGGCTGGTCACGGGCGCCATCGCGAATCATACACAGCGGGCTCTTATCCGTTCCCAGCCCGCACTGGCATGGCCTTGGGCCTCTCGGACCGACTTGCCCCCTTAGGCTTAGGTTGGGCGTGTCCTCCTACGGGCGGATTTTGGACGAAAAATGCAAAAGTCCAAAATATTCGAAAATGGTGAAAAAAACAAAAAATCGTCACCATACTATTTCTTGCCTATTTTTGAATATTCCTCCTGTGCAGAGACAGGCCCGACTTAAGCCTTGGGCCTCTCGGACCGACTTGCCCCCCCATTAGGCGGGGATGTACCCTGAGATCCTGTCGTCGCCATTGTTTGGCAAGAGGCAACCTAGGCTTAGGTCGGGCGTGCCCCCCTACAGGCGAATTTTGGACGAACATAACAGAAAAGTTACGCAAATACCCATAAATGCTCAAACTTACTACGCAAAACACCCAACAATAATAAAAAGAAACGTTCCCCTAAACTGTTTTTGAAGACCTATTCCTCTTGTAGGGGACAGGCCCGACTTACAAATCTAGGTCCCCTGGGCAGCGGCTCCTGGGGTGAGCTCCTGTGGAAGTCCCTCCGAGCTGACACTCGGTCTTGCCATCGCTCAGAACGCACATTTCCCGTACATGCTCAGATGCCGTGCGTGTTTTTGTTGGCCTTGCAATCTGATCCAAAATTCTCCTCGATGGCCCTCTCCGAAAAAATGCACTCCTGTAGATCCGAGGGCGCCACGTAGACAAGGACAGTCAGACGCCGGTCAGCAAAAAGTCGGATGCACCGAGAGCGAATCGAGACACAGTAGCGAACAGGACGGGACGCGAGGGAGGGACAGCGAGGAGCCCGCTCAGACTAAGCCGGCGCGGGGGTGCCGTGGAAGGTCGTGCAGGAGCTGCGGAGCAGCTGTAGAGAGAAACGCACACCACCGAGCGATGCCAAGCGGATGGCACCATGACGCAGCCCGGCAGTCGGTCAGCCCAAGCTCGCTGCCCCTGGGCTGCCCCCAGACATGCGGCTGCGGCTCCGCAAGCTGCCGCCGGCGCCCTGCGCGCCACATGGGGGGGGCAGGAAGAGGGGGGAGGGAGCAAGAGGAGGGGGGCGGCCCCAAGCGAGGCGTCCGGGCGTGCTGGCCTTATCACCAGAAGGCCAGGACGAGGTCGATGCGGAGGACCCCCCTGGCGCGCGGAGGGAGCCA
>CAUYUJ010008557.1:1278509-1293509 GCA_963575745.1 Prorocentrum cordatum | reverse complement strand
TCAAACAGGGACCCGTGCTCGCTCCACCGCTTCTCGATGAAGGCCGCAAGATCTGCGTCAACCTGCGCGGGCGTGCATGGTGAACGCCCCTCCTCCACCCAGAAGTCAACGACCTCGTTGACTGCATCAGTGTATCTCTGGAGCGAGAGGGGCGAGATCATGACCTCCCGCAGGGGCCTCGCTCGCGCGGCCAGGCGTCGCGCGAGAGCCTTGGCGGCCACGCTGTCCGCAATGGTGCCCGCCGCCGAAGCTCCAGCGGGACGGCGTATCCGCCGGCATGTCGTCTGTGTCGCAGTAGCCGTAGATCGGGTACCCGCCCGTCGCGAGGTGCAGCGCGTTGAGCCTGCGGAGGGCCGGCTGCAGGGCAAGCGCACTCGAGCGGCCTTTGGTACTGACTGCCGCGATCGCTTGGGCATCCAGGATGTGGAGGTAGCGGCAGCGGTGATTGGCCACCGCCCGGCAGCGCCACCTGGCCCCCGCGACGGCTGACTCCAGCTCCAGCGCGGAGATGTGGGCGGGTCTCTGCCACAGGAAACCCTCGGCGATCCGCCAGGCCCACAGATGGGTGCGCAGCCCTGCCCGCGGCCACGCACGCGCGCGGTACAGAGCCCCGCAGTCGAGGCGCACGTCGGAGCCCCCGCGGTCGGCGATGCGCAGGAACTCGACGATGAGGCTCCGCTCGAGGACTGAATCGCGAAGCCCAGGCTGCTGGAAGTCCGGGACGACGTTCCAGTTCGCCTCGCACGCCCCGATCTCAAGGCATTGCTGGCCCGCGACTGGCGCCTTGACTGACTTGATTTGAGCCAACCAGGTGCCAAGGATAAAAGCGACAACCTGCACACAGAAGGTATTGCCAATGAGAGACTCCATGACAACTGCACGCTCGGACTCAGGAACGCTATCTTTCACTGCGCCCTGAAAATATAACCTGTCGAAGCCCATGAGTGCACCGCGCTCCTCTGGGTCGGGCAGCCGGCTCCGCTCACGCGCCGCATCCCAGATGAGCACTCCGTCCTCGTAGTTGTTGACCTGGTAGCGGTGCCCGTCGGACGCCCAGCGACTCCGAGCCTGTTCCGTGGCGCGCTCGATCCCGACGGGCCTGAGCGGGGGGTGCTTCCTGATGGTCGGCCTCGTGAAGCAGGGGAGGTCGGTGTTGCCGTCCAGGAGCGACCAACCCTCGTGGAGGACAGCCTTGAAGGGGAGGCGCTCGATGGTCACGTCGATACGGGTGTACGCCTCGTCCCCCGTGCCCTTGACCTCCGCCAGGCAGCCGGGCGGGAGGTGAGAACAGACCGCCCAGGAGCACCAGTAGAGCCTCGGCCGGCTGACCCGGGCGAAGTGCTTCGCGTCCAGCAGCACGGGCGTGACCTTCAAGATCTTGGTGAACTGCGCCCGCGACTCCAGTGTCATGCTGAAGACGTTCTCGACGAACCACACCACGCGCCGCGGGAAGACCTCCTCCGCGACGCCGATGAGTTCAGGCACCCGCAGGAATAGCCGAGACCGCGCGCCCTCCAGCCCTGAGCCCACAGCATTGAGCCCTGCGAGGTCCTGGCACGGGCTGCCAGCAGCGATAAGGACCCAGTCGGCGTCGCGCTTGTAATTCTCGAGCATGTGCCTGAACCGTTCACCATCGATCCGCTCAATGTCCCCGAGCTCGACGACGCCAGCCCAGCGCCTGCGGACCAGCCGTCGGGCAGCTGGGTCCACCTCGCTGCTGAGGTGGGCGACGATGGTGAAGGGCAGGCGCGAGGCTGCAACTGCTGCGGCCGCCGCCCCACAGAACAGCTCCACGATGACGACGCGCGGCCGCCATCGCACCCCTTCTGCAGGGTACGATATCGCCCCCGGCCGCAGCGAGACGACCGAGGCGCCTTCCATCGCGCACGCAATTCCCGCCTCGGTGAGCCCGACCGTGTGGCAGATCCCTCCAGCACGCTCGCTCGCATCCGTCGCGATGACGCACGGGTCGATCTGCGCTCGCAAGTCGGTGAATGCGAGTGGGAGGGCCATCATGAAGCTAAGCAGCTCGTCGCACATGTCGAGGGGAACTGCCTGCGGCTGCTGCCAGCGCCCAGCTGCCCACACCGCGTTGAGGTAGCCCATGAACGGCCGCCGGAACTCAGCTGCCCTAACGCAACGGCCAAGGATCATGAGGACGGCCTGCGACGACATCGCGCTCTGGCCCATCCCCCAGAGCGTGAACCCAAGCAGGGCGTGCAGCTTCTCGACGGTGACCCCGACTCGGCCTTCGAGGCCGTCAAGGCCGGCGCCCATCCGCTCGAGAATGAGTGCCCTGTGCTTGGCCTTGCCATCGGCCACCTGAATCCCGGAGCGGCGGTAGGCCTGGCGCTGCTCCTCCTGCACCGCGCCCGCGGTCCCACGAAGCTCAGCAATGAGCCGCTCCGGGACGATCTCGCCGTGGTCCCAGTCGTCGATGTAGTACTGAACCCACTTCTGCTCGAGCTCCTTCGACTTGAAGGGCAGCGGGCGGTCCTTGCGCCACTCCATGCTGGGGGCGAACCCTGCGCCCAGGGGACGCATGCTGAAGCCGAGCCAGCGGTGGCAGTGTTGGAAGACCGTGACGGCGTTGACCCAGCCCATCGGGATGACCCGCAGCGCGATGTGCGTCTTCCCAGGCCCGCTGACCCCGATGCGCTCGTTCGGGATAGCATCCGCGAGCGTCATGTAGGGCTGCCAAGCCTCCGGGAGCTCGTAGCAGTAGAAGGCGGAGGCCTGGTCGTCGGACGACCACAGCAGCATGTGGCCCTCGGGGAGCGGGATGGCCACCCACGACGGCGACGCACTGAGGGTGCCAACGTCGCCCCGCATGATGCGCTGGTAGCTGTTGGCCGGGACCATGTTGATGATGAGCCTCTGCGCGCACGGGCGCCCGGGCGTGGGCGTCCCGCTCTTCTGAACCCCGAAGGCGCCAGCAAGGACTTTGCGGTTCCCAACCTTGAAGATCCTCTCCTCCGCGATCGGCGCCGCAAGGCCCAGCTCGACCAGCTTCGCGCCGATGTCGTGCCACTCTTGCTTCGACTTCACCTGAATCGATGCTCTTGGCACCTCCTCGGGCCACTCTGCCCGCGGCAGCAGGGCCAAGCCTGGATCGGCCAGCCAGCTGCCCACCCGGGCGTCTGCGATGTCGATCGCCCTCACCGACGCGGCTACGCCTTTCGCTGGCAGCCCGGGCATGACGCCGCCGAGGGTAAGAGGCAGGGCGCGTGCCACCTCCTCGCCGCCGTAGGTGACGTCCTTCGAGCTGATCAACTCCTCCCAGGCGGGGAGGTCGACCGTGGTGTCTGCCCCGCGAGCGAAGTAGTCGCATGCCTGGCGGATGATCCCGAGGGCGTTCACCTGGCTGGCAGAGCTCTGGACAGGCGACACCGTCGGCGCCTGCATGTGCCCGGTGTATTGGTAGTTAAGGCTAAACACAACGAGCTGGACCCAAGCCTCGGCGGTGGCCTGGTCGACCTTGTCGGCTGCCAGCTGCTGCCCAGCATAGCGCGCTGCCCGGAGCTGACTGAAGACTGGGGCGTCGGGAACGGGTAACGGCAACACCTCGCGCAAGCGCGTGAAGCTCTCCGTGGGGTCTGGTGGAACGCGCATTCGCCTGATGAACCTCCCGACGTCCCCAGGCGCTCCGTGGGCAGCCTCGTGCATGATGAGGGCCAGCTCGAACTTGGTGGCCGCTCCTGTGCAGCTGGAAGCGAGCAGCTGGCGCCAGCGCCTGACCTGGGGCGCGCCCCTGAAATGGCGCTCATCAGGCTCTGCACTGTCTCCCGAAGCCAATCGGGGCGCCCCGGCAGGGACCCCCGGGAATTTTCCAGAAAATCCTGGACTTCCCTGGGGGTGCGCCTCGGCGCTCACTTGGACCAGGGGGGCCGCGCCAGCTGGCCCTTGGCGACGGGCTTCGACTTGGCCTTCGGGGCGGTTGCGCTCCTGGCCCCTGGGGCTGCGCGGCCGCGCCTCGCCACCAGCATGCGGGACTTCCACTGGGCGCGCGTCTCGCCCTCGCGCCTCGGAAAGGTTCCCTTCAGATCCTTCCAGCTCCTGGCGCCAGGGGCGGCTGGCTCGCCGCCCTCCTCGGGCGGTGGGGGCGCCTCCGTCTCGGTGTCCGACCCCGCAACCATGTGGACCGCCCGCTCGCCGCCCGGCGCTGCTGGGGCTGCTGCAGCGCGGCGCCGGCCCGCAGCTTGAGGCGGGGCTGCGGCTCCGCCCGCTGGGACTCGGCTTGCCGATATCCGCAGGGCCTCCGCAGAGCCCGCGACTGGCGTCCCCGGGGGTGGGGGCCTCGCTTCCGCAAGGCCATGGCCGCTGGGAGCCGCGTCCCCCCGGGCGGGCGACGACTCCCGGCCAGGCCCCTAGCCCGGCCTCCTGTCCTGGAGCTTGCGGCGGAGCCCGGCGACCTTGAGCTCCCTCGCCTCGACCTTCTCGGCAGCCGTCTCCTCGTCGATGGTAGCTCCCGACGGGAGCTGCTCCTGCGGCACCAGCGTGAGCCACCTCGCCGTCCGCCAGTGCCCGTCGCGGATGGCCATCGTCCTGGCCTTGAACTCCTGCATCAGCAGGTCGCCGGTCTCGACGACGTCGCCCTTGAGGATCCCGTCGAGGGCGAGCCCGAGCGACCGAAGGGACCCGGCCTCCTCGGGCGGGAGCGTCCGCGGCGGGTGCGCCACGAAGAAGACCGTGTCCAAAAACTGCGTGACGCACGGCGCGAGGGGGTCGCCGTCGGCCACGCGCAGCTGCCGCGTGAACTGGCCTCGGAGGTGCGCGAGCCCGTTCTCGAGGAGTGCGCCCGGGCGGCGGCGGGCAATCTGCCTGAAGAGGTCCCGCTTGATGCCGACCCCTTGGAAGCTCTCGCCCAGCGCACCCCGCTCGAGGTCGCTGTCGCCAGCCTCGTCGCCCTCCTCCTCGCCGGGGCCAAGGAGCGCCGCGGCCAGCGCCGAGGCCAGCCGCGTGCGCGCGCCTGAGGCCGCTGGCTTCCCCGCTGCAGCAGCTCCTGCCTCCGCCGCGCGCGCGGCCACAGCCGCTGAAAGGCGGTCCCGCGCCGGGCCGCCGGGGCGCGAGGCGTTCAGGGGGTCTCGCTGTTGCTTGCCTCGCGGGCCTCCGCGGCTGCCCAGGCGCGCCAGCCTGTCCTCCAGGCCAGGGTCGGCAGCGACGTCCTCCAGCCCCGCGAGCTCCGCGTCCAGCGGGCTGCCGCCGCCGTCCGCGAGGCTGCCGCCCAGCCGCGGGGTGGCCGTCCCCCCGACGCCCCCTGGCTCGCGGCGGGGGCGCTTCGCCGGCGGCTCCGCGTCGTCGAGCGGCTCCTCGGGCTCCCCCGCCGGCGGCCCCTCGCCTGGCGGCGCCGCCTCGGGCGGCGGCGCGAGCGGCGGGGGGCGCAGCGGCACGCCCAGGTCGCTGGCGCGCCGCCGAGGGCAATAGAATTTGGCCTTCTCCTGCTCGAAGTCGGCGGGATCGACGACCCGCCAGATGTCGAGGTGCTCGACCACCGTCCCGCGAGGTGTCGGGGCCGCACACCCGCTGGCCCCGCACGCGCAAAGGTGGAACACGGTGTTCCCAGGCCGCCCGCCCTCCACGTTCGGGTGCTGCGCGTACCAGCTGAAGTACTCGTCGCTGGCACCGACGTGGGCGGCCTTGAAGAACCTCCCGAGGGGGCCTGGGGCATAGGCCACCTCCACCTGGAGCAGCTCGGCCCCCTGTGGGCGGCCGCCGGCGTCGACGACCTGCGCTAGGATGAGCGTCCCCGGCGGCACCGAGACCGTCGTCGTGATGGTGCCGTTGAGGCTCGCGTCCAGCCAGGCGCCACGGGGCAGCGGCCACGCGCCTGGTTCCGCCATGCCGCGAGAGCTCCCCGCCAGAAGCGCCGGACGGAACCCCGAGGCCGCGGGCACGGCGCTCAGGCGACGTCACGGCGCGCCTCCTGGCGGGCGCTGGCCCCTCGGAACTCGCGCCTGGACCTCCGTCCAGCGCCTGAACGGTAGGCGGATGTGGTGGCCAGGCCTAACTACCCCACGGGGGGGCAGGACTCCTGGCCGCCGCTGACGGCGTTATTCGAGCCATCAAGCTACGGAAAGAGCGCAGCATCAACGGCACCGCGCGCGCCCAGGTGGACTAGCATAGACCCCCTTTTAAGGATACCATATATATATGTGTATGCATGTATGTATGTATGTATGTATGTATGTATGTATATATATATACATATATATATAGATGTATAGACATATGCGAGTGTACATGCATGGACACGAGGTGTCGGCTATGTGGCGTATGCTACGTGGTGCGAGCCATGTGGCGAGCGCCATTGCGCAACTTCCGAGCACGGCGCGCCCACGAGGCGCCCACGCGCAGGCACGTGGCGGCAGCGTGGGCAAGCCCACCTGGCGCGCGGGGGGCCCGCGAGGCGCCCGCGAGGCGGCACGTGGCGGCAGCTCGGCGCAGCCTCGGCGGAGCCCACCTGGCGCGCGGGGGGGCCCGCGAGGCGCCCACGAGACAGCACGCGGCGGCAGCGTGGCGCAGCCTCGGGGAGCCCGCCCGGCGCGCCCACCCGGACTGCTGAACCGCGCGAGCGTTTTTTTGCTCGGCGCTTCGGCCTTGGGCGGGACGGGAAGGGGGGAGAGGGGGGGGTTCTGGCTCCAGGCCTCTGCTGAGCGCGACTGCTTGCAAAAGAGCTGCCTCTGGGGGAGACTCCACCTGCTCGAAACAGACGCCAAAAAACCGCCAAGATCTGCTCCAGGGGGGGGGGGAAAGGGGGGGCCCGTGCCGATCGGCAAAACAAATAATTATTCACTGCGTGGGGATCCCCATATGTGCATCTCCTTGCTGGCGCTCCCTTGGTGGTGGGACTCGGTGAGGACGAATCTGGATTTAAGTGTGACTGAGCTGCCTCTCTCTCTGCTCTCTCTGCTCTCTCTGTCTCTCTCTCTCTCTGCCCTCTCTCTGTCTCTGCCTCTCTTTCCCTGCCTCTCTCTCTCTCTCTGCCTCTCTCTCTGCCTCTGTCTCTCTGCCTCTCTCTCTCTCTCTGCCTCTCTCTCTGTGCCTCTCTCTCTCTGCCTCTATCTCTGCTCTCTCTCTCTCTCTCTCCTCTCTCTCTTCTCTCTATTCTCTCTCTGCTCTCTCCTCTCTCTCTCACTCTCCCTCTCTCTCTCTCTCTCGCTCTCTCTCTTCTCTTCGCTTCTCTTCTCTTCTCTCTCTCTCTATATCTCTCTCTCTCTCTCTTTCTCTCTCTCTCTATCTCTCTCTCTCTCTCTTCCCTCGCTCTCTCTCTCTCTCTCTCTCTCTCTCTCTCTCTCTCTCTCTCTCTCTCTTTCGCTCTCTCGCTCTCTCTTGCTCTCTCTCGCTCTCTGTCGCTCTCTCTCGCTCTATCTCTCTCTCTCTCTCTCGCTCTCACTCGCTCTCTCTCGCTCTCTCTCGCTCTCCCTCGCTCTCTCCCGCTCTCTCTCTCTCTCTCTCTCTCTCTCTCTGCTCTCTCTCTCTCTCTCTCGTCTCTCGCTCTCTCTCTCTCTCTCTCTCTCTTCTCTATCTCTCTCTTCTCTTCTCTTCGCTTCTCTCTCTCTCTCTCTCTCTCTCTCTCTCTCTCTCTCTTCCTCTCCTCTCTCTTCTCTCTCTCTCTCTCTCTCTCTCTCTCTCTCTCTCTCTCTCTCTTCTATCTCTATCTCTCTCTCTCTCTCTCTCTCTCTCTCTCTCTTCTCTCTCTCTCTTCTCTCTCTCTCTCTCTCTCTCTCTCTCTCTCTTCTCTCTTCTCTCTTTCTCTCGCCTGTCTCCTCTCTCAACTCCCCCTCTCTCTCTCTCTATCTCTCTCTCTCTCCGCTCTCTCTCTCTCTCTCTCTCTCTCCTCTCCCTCTCTCTCGCTTCTCTCTCTCTCTCTCTCTCTCTCTCTCTCTCTCTCTCTCTCTCTCTCTCTCTCTCTGGCGACTAGGAGGCCCGGGTCGACTCCTCTTTGGGAAGCCAAAATGCTGCCCCTGGCGGCGTTTGGTGACTATGAAGCCCCTGGTGGACCCCCCCTGGGGCTCCCAAGTGATGCCCCTGGCAGCGTTTTGTGACCATGAGGCTCTCAAGAGATACATGTTGGGGACGCCAAACGGCAATTCTAGCTGAGGCGTCCCACCAAAATCGGCGCGAACGGGCTCGTGAGATCAGCCAGGGTGGCTCCCCCTTGGGGCTCCCAAATGATGCCCCTGGCAGCGTTTTGTGACCATGAGGCTCTCAAGAGAGACATGTTGGGGAGGCCAAACGGCAATTTTAGCTGAGACGTCCCACCAAAATCGGCGCGAACGGGCTCGTGAGATCAGCCAGGGTGGCTCCCCCTTGGGGCTCCCAAATGATGCCCCTGGCAGCGTTTTGCGACCATGAGGCTCTCAAGAGAGACATGTTGGGGAGGCCAAACGGCAATTTTAGCTGAGACGTCCCACCAAAATCGGCGCGAACGGGCTCGTGAGATCAGCCAGGGTGGCTCCCCCTTGGGGCTCCCAAATGATGCCCCTGGCAGCGTTTTGTGACCATGAGGCTCTCAAGAGATACATGTTGGGGAGGCCAAACGGCAATTCTAGCTGAGACGTCCCACCAAAATCGGCGCGAACGGGCTCGTGAGATCAGCCAGGGTGGCTCCCCCTTGGGGCTCCCAAATGATGCCCCTGGCAGCGTTTTGTGACCATGAGGCTCTCAAGAGATACATGTTGGGGAGGCCAAACGGCAATTCTAGCTGAGACGTCCCACCAAAATCGGCGCGAACGGGCTCGTGAGATCAGCCAGGGTGGCTCCCCCTTGGGGCTCCCAAATGATGCCCCTGGCAGCGTTTTGTGACCATGAGGCTCTCAAGAGAGACATGTTGGGGAGGCCAAACGGCAATTCTAGCTGAGACGTCCCACCAAAATCGGCGCGAACGGGCTCGTGAGATCAGCCAGGGTGGCTCCCCCTTGGGGCTCCCAAATGATGCCCCTGGCAGCGTTTTGTGACCATGAGGCTCTCAAGAGAGACATGTTGGGGAGGCCAAACGGCAATTTTAGCTGAGACGTCCCACCAAAATCGGCGCGAACGGGCTCGTGAGATCAGCCAGGGTGGCTCCCCCTTGGGGCTCCCAAATGATGCCCCTGGCAGCGTTTTGTGATCATGAGAGAGTGTGAGTGTGAGTGAATGTGACTGTGAGTGAGTCTGAGTGAGAGTGAGTCTCATCTTATCTTATCGAGTCCTATCTTATCGAGTCCTTGTCATATATCTTATCTTACCTTATCATATCTTGTGCTATCTTATCTTATATTGTAGTATATTATCTTGTCTTGTCTTATCTGGTGATTATCATTGGGAAGAGGGAGGCGCGAGCGGGAGGGAGGAGGAGCAGTGGGAGGCGTCAGAGTAATAACAAGAACCCCAATCTTTAGGATATGGGGAATAAAAAACGATCACAACCGGAATGAGAGCCCCAAGGTGTAAACATCGTTTGGGGAACCCCCGCCAGCCCTTTGGGCGAAGGCGGTCTAGCGATGTCGTTTCCACTTCCAAGACCGTGCCCGCGACACCCTCCCGTCCCTGAGATTTGCTTCGGGGGGTCCGCGAGGTGTCAGGGGGCCCGTTCTCGCCCAATGTGGGTCCCAGAGGGCCTCCGATGCTCCAAGATGACATCCAAGGCAGCTCAAGAAAGCCGAAGATTGTTCAGAATAGCTTCCGACGTGCCTCCAAGAGGCCCCACGAAGGCCTCACAGCGGCACCAAGTGCTTTCGCGGCACCCTCAAGACCCCCACAAGAAGCCAAAATCTTTCAAACACCTACGGAAAATCGATAGGTTGTGCCGTCTCGCCTTTTCGCGTCCTAAGCGCTTTTGAAACCTCAAGGTGGCCCCAAAATGGCCCAGAAAAACCTCAATGGGGGGCTAGAGAGGCCCCCAATACAGTCCCAAGAGCGCCCCAAGAGGCGACTTCGAGGAATCTGGGGGGGGGTAGCTAGGACCCCCCGCTCCAATCGATGGCCTCCAAGATGGTCTCAAGAGGCACTCCAGGGCTCCCAAGAAAGACCCCCAAGAGGACCCCAAGAGGGCCCCAAGACGGACCCAAGACGGCCCCAATCAAGAGCGCCCAAAAGCAGCCCAAGAGCGTACCACGAGGACCCCAAGAGGCGGTGCGCCTCATCTTTGTTCTCTTCAGCCTCCTCCCCCCGCCCCCCCCCGGCCCCACGGATGGCCCGACGAGGCCCTCCTAGGTGACGCCTCTGTTCCCAGAGGTCGTTCTGCTCATCATGGTTGCCCGCTAAATGCTTTCCTTCGCTACAATGTTCTGCCAACTCTCACGAACAACCTTTCTCAACGGACTGGTGGAGATACGCATAGCGTGACATAGTAGTGCGGTTGCGTGTGTATATATATATATATAACGCACACATATACACAATTGCATATACACATTAAAATTACATGCGCCTATATGCTGTCAAAACCGAGTAAGGGGGCCGAGCTGTCATTCACTGTCCCTGGGTGCGTCGCTGAAATGGCGTTTCGC
Source organism: Prorocentrum cordatum (assembly GCA_963575745.1). NCBI lineage: Eukaryota > Dinophyceae > Prorocentrales > Prorocentraceae > Prorocentrum > Prorocentrum cordatum. The sequence continues at coordinate 1,283,019 of CAUYUJ010008557.1, read as the reverse complement.
GGTGCGGATTGCAATTACATTGCGTTGCGTGGCGTTGATATTGTCGTCGCGACCCATTCGCGACCCACCCGCGACCCACCCACGACCCACGCGCGACCCACCCGCGACCCACCCGCGACCCACACGCGACCCACACGCGATCCACCCGCGACCCAGCCCGCAGCCCACCCGCGACCCACTTGTGACCCACCCGCGACCCACCCCGCGCCCGCCACGTTCACGCTTATCGGCAACCGCGAGGTGCTCCATACATGCGATATATATATATATATATATATATATATATATATATATATAGATGTATATATATGTATGTATAGAGAGATATCTGTGAATATGTGTAAATATACGTATATATCTATAGATTCGTGTGTATATATATATATATATATACATGTATATACATATATACATGTATAAAATTCCCGCTCGTACCTGGGAAATCGAGGTCAGGGCGTCCGACAAGGCCTAGAAAGGGCGCTCGAGAGTGGTCAACAAGGGCCGACGTAGCCCCCCGAATGGCAAAAAACAGCGATGGGCTCTGCCCTCCTCCGGGCCGAGAGGGTCAGGATCAGGAGCCGCGCGCGCGACAGTGTACATGTGGTATGCGCGCACGACCCCCTCTACCTCTTCTGGCGCTGGCGACCCAACCAGGCCGAGACGCGTGGCGATGCACGCGGGGGGCTCGGCCTGGTGGTATAGAAGGCCCCACAAAACTGAGCAACTTACATCGTGGGACATATCGCCCCGACAGCTGGCACACTGGGATGTTCAGCCTCGAACCTCAGGACTATGAAGACGGGTGCTAGTGAGCCAGCCCCCGACCACAGCTTCTAAAACCGCACTTTACCAGGAGGGCGGGCCAGCGCCCTTAGCCAGGTCCCCGAGGGGGGGCCAGTTCAGGACGTCAAAAGCAACATCCCAGGAGGCGAGGCGTTTCGAGATCGCGTCCTGTAAGACGTCAGGGGAGAGAGACGATCGAAGAGAGGAGGAGGCTCTGGGCACGCACCCGCACTCGCACAGGCTGCGCGACAAGGGCGGCGAGGGCGCTGGCGGCGGCCTCGCCGAACCCAAGAGCGCCGAAATGGCCGAGCGAGGCCGCCTCCACGTGCTGCACCAGCGGCGGCGAGCGCCAGAAGAGCGGCGAGAGGCGCCCGCTTCCGATCACCGCCAAGGTGCCGCGCTCCTCCACCGCAGACTTGAGCGTGGCCAAGAGCCGCCCCCAGGTCGCGAGGGTGGATCTCGCAGCGCGCGCGCATGCGGGGCGCCATGCTGAGCACCCTCGCGCTGGCAAGGCGCAGCGCCGACCACGAGGCGAGGCCAAAGATGCCGCCCTTCGTGAGCGACTGAAGCGGGAGGCGCCAGACCTTGCGCCACGCCCAGGACTCGCGTCGAAGCAGCGATGGTGGCAGGGGCGCGAGCTGCATGACGTAGCCCAACACCGAGGGCACCCTCGAGTTGTAGATGACGGTGGAGAGGTGAGCAGGGGTTCCAGCGCGTGCGAGTTCACGAACTCAGTGGGTCCATGTGGCCCCAGGCATCTGGCACAGGACGTCAAGCGCGGCCTCAGGCCCCAGGGCGATACCAAGGTACTCGGCGAAGGGCGCGAGGTCCATGGGCCGCCAGGCAGGCAAAGCAGCTGCAAGCCAACGGCGAGTGGCGTCAGCGAGTTCGGAGCTGAAGGCGCCGCTGAGCGGGATGGCCTTGCACTTGCGGGGCTTCAAGCAAGGCCCCGCGAGGACTTCGGCCGCTCGGAACACGCGCCAAAGCCGCAACAGGATGCGGCGGCCCTGCACGACCACCCCCGCATCGCCCGCGCAGACCCCGAGCGCCGAGGAGGCAAAGGTGCTGATGATGGTCTCCATGTGCAACACGAGCGGGTTCGTGGCGACCGCCCACAGCGAGCCGCTAAGTGGGCACCCCTGCGCGATGCCAGCGACGACGTGCATGAAGTGAGTGAGGGCACCCTCGATGGCGACGAAGGCTGTGGGCAGCCAGGGCATTCCCAAGACGAGCTGGAAGATCCCCCCATCGAGGCCAGCGTGCAGGAGGGCAGCCTGTAGATACGAGAACGCGAGCGACGGGAAGGCGTTCCCGAAGTCGAAGATGGCCATGAGCGGCTGCATGGCGTCCGTGTGCTCGGAGAGGCCGACGATGCGAGCGCGGGTGTTCAGCAACGAGATGTTGTCCAGGAAGTTGCGGTCAGGGAAAAATCCTCGTTGCGCTGCCGGCGAGGAGCGCTCGATGTGAAACGTGAGCTGGCTATTGCAGCTGGCGGCGAGCAGCTTCGCGTCGCTGTTCGTGCGCGCTAGCGGGCGAGTAATACCAGGAGCTCGTATGGGGCCCAAGGTGAGGTCCGCCACCTCCGCGCCCTTCGGCAGGCAGGCCACGAGGTGGTCGCTGAGGTCCATCGGCGGCGGGACGCCCCGGGCGATCTCCACCCCCACGGCGCCAGGTCCTGCAGCGGTTTCGAGCTGCCGCACCTGCCCCAGACGTCATATGGCAGGCCATCTGGGCCAGGCGCTGAAGGTCGCGCTCGCTCGGCAGCGCGATGGAGGTCATGAACGTCTTGAAGACGAACCTCATGGAAACTAGCAGTGGGAACTGGGTGGTCACTGAGGCAATTCTCGAGAAGCGAAGGTTGTTCATGGCGCAGACGCCGGACGACGGGTGCCCAGCGGAAACGGAGCTCGCACAAAATGTCGGACTGGGCGTTGACCACCCGATCCTGCCCGTCAGCATCTGGGAGACGTGGCCCTTGAAGCTTGAGCGCGCGTGAGAACGGAGACCACAAGGCCGCGCGGCGCCGAAGGGGGCGTCGCATCGCGTTGATGCGCCTAAAGGAGGTCCCGTCAGGAGGAAGCGCGGGCGCGCTGGTCAAGCTGAGCCTCACGACGATCACTGCGCGCGCGCTGCGCGGCGGCGAAGTCGGTCTCGAAAGCAGCCGCATCCCGCAGGGAGGCCATGTCCTAGCACCCCGCGTTGTGGTACTCGATGACAGGTGCGAGGCGGCGAGCTGAGGAGGTGGCGACGAGCCTCTCCGCCAGTTTCACGTCGTCCCTTCAGACTGCCCTCGCGATGGAGCGGAAAAGAAAGAACATGGTGTCATTATCGTGGGAGTGCGCCTTGAAGAGGCGGTCGCGAACGCGCCTGGCCGCCTCCTTCATGAGACGCTTGCGCTCGCTCCTGCGCTGGTAGGTGGAGAGAGAAGAGAGCCCCCCCCAGCTGACGAACTTGGCCAGCAGCGCGTACTGCACGGGATACTCGGGCCCCCTGAAGATGCACCGAGGGATGGGCTCAGCATCGCCAAGTGGAGGTCATGTGGAGACCTCCCACAACCCTGCGCGTTGCTTATGCAGCGGGCTGCCGGCAGACGCAGCGCAACTGCGATGCCACCACAGGAACGGCGTGGCACCTTGAAGAATGATGGGCACCATGAAGAAACCTGAAGGTGCTTGGACACACGAGGCATACTGATGCGGCCTGGGGAAACCCGAGACAGCCCCTCAATCGTGCCATGCTGACCCCCCACCCCCCTCCACCATCCCGCGCGGTGGTCGCGCAGCGGGATGCCCGCAGACGCGGCGAAACTGCGACGCGGTCAGAGGAACCGCGTGGAACCCCGAACAACCGAGGGCACCACGAGGAAACCAGATGAGAATTCATGCGCCCGAAGGGCACTGATGCGGCCTGGGGGAACCCGAGAAAGCCAGCCTGTCCATCGTTTCATGCTGGCCCCCCCGTCCACCAACCCGCGCGGTGGTCGCGCAGCGGGATGCCAGCAGATGCGACGCAGCTGCGGCGCCGCCAGAGGAGACGCGTAAAACTCTCAAGAATTATGAAACACCACGAGTGAACCTGATGATGGTCGAACGCTTGAGGGATCCTTGCGCGGTCTGGGGGATCCCGAGAACCCCTGCATAGTTGTTCGGACAGACCCCACCATCCCTCACTTGCGGAGGTCGCGTAGCGACCGATGCGCGGAGCGCGACCTTCGCGCGCGCGACGCGCTGGACTTGCAAATCGGGGATCAAGGCCCCGCCACCCATAATCGCGGAGCAAGAACCTTCCATCGACACCTGTTTCAGACGTGGCGTAGCTATCGATGCGCGGAGCGCGAACCCCGCGCCCGACGCGCGCGGCAGATTGCATATTACCAGTCGCGCCGCCTGCAATGCCCGAATCGCGGAGCGAAACCCCACCACCCTTGATCGCACAGCGCAATGTCCGCTGGGACGTGTCGCCGGCGAACTTCCCCCTTTCAAGCGGGCGGCGTGGGGATGGAAGCGAAGAGGGAGTTGACTCTGAGGAGCAGCCGATGCAGGTGTGGGGAGCTTGGGGCACGAGCGTCGCGAGCGCGCGCAGGAGCACCCCACCCCCCCACAATCCTGTTGAGGGGGGGATGCGTGCTCGCGTTCCTTGCCAGTCTCTATTTATCTCACTCTCTCTTTCTCTGTTCTCTCTCTCTCTCTGTCTCGGTCTCTCTCCCCCATCTCATTTCCTCGAAACC
>CAUYUJ010008557.1:1211009-1273509 GCA_963575745.1 Prorocentrum cordatum | reverse complement strand
CCGACAACCCCAAGAGGCTGTCAAAAAGGCTCCACGACGGCTTCCGGGCACAGCATGAAGGCCTCAGAAACCACAGCAAAGGCCCAGGACAGTCGCAGGACGGTCCCACGAGAGCGTTCCAAATTGTTACCCGGCGGTCCTACAGGCCCCCAAGACGGCCCAAGAAACCGCCCGGAGACGTCCCAAGAGGCTTTCCAAAAGCAAGAAGCGTTTCATGTTCGATGGGCAGCATCAGAAGGAGGGGGCCGAACGGTCATTCATTGTCCCTGGGTGCGTGGCTTAACTGCGGATCCGTGGTGACGACTATGTTTGTTGCGTTGTTGTTGTTGCTGTTGCTGTTGTTGTTGGTGTGGTTAAACTTTCAGTTCTGAAGAATAGATATGGTTCATCCCCCCGACAAGTGCATACTGTCTTTTCTTACTCAAAATGTGCCCCTCGACGCTCGCACCCTGTTTTTTGTTTGTTTGTTTTGTTTTTTCTTCTTCGGGGGAACTCTTGAGGCTCAAACTGGGCCCCTGGCCCCCGGGTTACAACAACAACGGCTCCCGCCGGATACTTCCTCACAATTTAGCCAGGACCCCCGCTTCCGTCTGAGAATTCCTCGCATGTTATTCGAGAGTCGCGCTCTCGCTAAGGACTTGCTTACAATGTATTCAGGAATCGTGTTCCTGGCGTTCTGGAGTCGCGCTCTCGCTGGAGACTCGCTTGCAATTTAGTCAAGAATCAAATTCTTGCGTCGGAATTTCCTGCAATTTACTCAAGCGCCGCGCTCCCGACACCCAGGCACCCAGGAGTCGCGCTCACGCTTCGGACTCCCTAACATATTACATAGGAATCGGAATATCGCTGCCCTTCGTGGCCCGTTGCAACCCTTCGTGGCCCCTCTCGTTTTGTTTCGCGGCCCCATTGCAGCCCTTCGTGGCCCCCTCGTTGCCATTCGTGGCCCCGTTGCAGCCCTTCGTGGCCTCCTCGCTGCCCTTCGCGCCCGCGTTGCAGCCCTTCTTGGCCCCCTCGCTTTGTTTCGTGGCCCCGTTGCAGCCCTTCTTGGCCCCCTCGCTGCACTTCGTGGCCCCATCGCAGCCCTTCGTGGCCCCGTTGTAGCCACTCGTGCCCCCCATCGCTGCCCTTCGTGGCCCCGTTGCATGCATTTGTCGCCCCCTCGCTGCCCTCCGTGGCCCCATACATGTATACCCTTCGTGGCCCCCGCTCGTTCGCGCCCGTGGTGGCCCCATATGCATGCCCTTCGTGGCCCCGCTGTCGCCCTTCGTGGCCCCCTCGCTGCCCATCGTGGCCCCCGTTGCTACCCTCAGTGCTCCCCCCCCTTGCCCTCCGCGGCCCAGTATACGCATGCCCTTCGTGGCCCCCGCTCGTTCGCGCCCCTTGTGGGCCCATGTGCATGCCCTTCGTGGCCCCGCTGTCGCCGCTTGTGGCCCCCTCACTGTCCTACGTGGCCCAGTTGCTGCCCTCAGTGGCCCCATCGTTGCCTTCTCTGGCCCCGCATTATCTGCCCTTCGTGGCCTCCGCTCGTTCGCGCTCTTCGTAGCCCCATACGCAATCCCTTCGTGTCCCCGCTGTCGCCCTTCGTGGCCTACTTCGTGTCCATGTGGCCCTGTTGAGGTTCTCTCTCGCTCTCGTTTTGCCTCGTCGTCGTCACCGTCATCGTCGTCGATGTCGATGTCGTTGTCGTCGTCTTCGTCGTCGTCGTCGTGTACGTCCTCCCGTGGGGTATCCACGATATGGCCTTTCAAGGGGGTGGTACGTGGCGCTGTTAATGGCGCGACCCATGGCAAAACTGATTGTTAACCTGTGTTGGAGTGGCTGGCGCAAGCCATGGCGCAATCTGAGTCGCCACTCACAATGCAAATCATCGTCCTCCCTCCTTCTTGCCCCTCGCCTCCCTTCCTCCGATCCCTTCGTTCTCATTTTCCCCCGTTGTCTGTTACCCTTCGTTTTCAAGGGCTTCACCAAACGCACGTGGCAGGGAATGAATACACCCCCAAAAAAGGGGATACGATCGAAGACGAAGAGGGTATCCAGGGTTTGGGACATGCAAATTGAATCACACGCGAACAGATAAGAACGAACTGTCTTAAAATGATTGTTGTTGATGTTGTTATTGTTGTCGGTATTGTTGCTTCATGTCGCCGTCCTCCCCGCGACCCGGCCCGCGACCCACCCGCGACCCACCCCGCGACCCGCTCGCGACCCACCGGCGACCCACCCACGACCCACCCGCGATCCACCCGCGACCTGGCCCGCGACCCACCTGCGACCCACCTACATCGTTTTAACAAAAAACCGGCGCCTGCGGCGGACTCGTTGCATAGCATGACAAGTTTGCGCCTGCGGCGGGTTTCTTCCGAGCCTCGCAGACTGCAGACGTACCCCCCGTCCCCCCACTCTTATCCATGCGGGATGCTACGTACATTTCCAACACGTTCGCCTCTTCGGCTTCCACGAGGCCCGCAACAACCCAAGAAGCCTTCCATATCGACCCCATAAGGCCCCCCCCCCCCAAAGGACTCCAAGACAGCGCGCAAATGGGCGCCAAGAGGCCCCAGAAACCACCAAACCTACCCAGGACGGCCTCCAAAAAACCCAAAGTCAGTCCCACAAGGCTCCCCCGACGGCCCCAGAGCGCGATGTACGCCTCGTGAGGAGATCGCTCCCAGACCCCCGCAATTGCCTCCAGCTGACCCCTGAGGCCCCCTGGACGCCCCAACGCGCCACCAGGGCGCGTCCCAAGAGGCCCGTCATAACTAAACCTCGGCCCTTTTTCCCGAAGGGAGACGTCAAAGTTTAACACATTCGCTTCTCGAGTTCCCACGAGTCCCGCAGCAGCCCAAAAAACACCCACATTCAACCCAAAAGCCCCGCATACCCCCCCGACGGGCCCACCGACAGGGCCCCCCTGACGGCACAAACGGGCCCCAACAGGGCCCCCCGAAGCCACCAGGGAGAGCCCCAAGACGGCCCCACGAGGATAGTAATAACGGAAACCCGAATGGAGAATTCGAGCACCTCGCCCCGAGACAACATGAAAGGGCGCCTAAATGCACCCAAGAGGACCTGACGGGGATCCACAATGCCCCTGAACGACCCCAGGGCCCCGAGGCGACGAACACATTGAAAATACTGAGATTCAGCAGCAAAATTATTCTCTTGTTCCTGGCGCAGAAGCCGTTCGTTCACAAAACCCATTTTTGATCCGCAAATGTACTTTTTCGCCCCAGGTCCGTGTGGCGTTTTGAAAGTCCCGGGGCCCATTAACGGCCCCCGGAGACTGAAAATGATCAAAAACAAAAATTGTTCAAACACAGATCTCTGGAAAGGCGGCCGGAACTGCCGCAGGCATCTACCTCGAATGAGAAAAGGAGGAGAGGGATGAGGAGGAGGAAAAGGTATTACAACTGAGAAGGCCCAATCAATTGATGATTTGAAAACTGTTACCATGGATCTTGAGATCGATTGTGAGGTCGGTAATGGGATCGACCGTGGCATCGACGGTTTGGAAGATTGTAAAATTCATCGCAATACCGAAAGAATCGATTCAATGAGATCGATAGCGAGATCGATCGCAAGATCGCTCATGCGATCTCTAATGAGATCGTTTATGTTATTGATAATTGTATCGATTTTGAGATCGCTGGGGAGATCGATCGAGAAATCGGTAATGAGATCGATGGGGAGACCGATCGATAAGAAAATCGATCAAGAACCCGGGAACCCGGGAATCTCGCCGCCCTCCGAAATCGGCCCTACCCAAAAACGGGACCCCGGGAACCCGGGACCGGGATCCGGGAACCCAGCCTGCCACCAAAATCGGCGGGGAATTTTCGCCAAATCCTTCAACATCTGCCAGGACCCCTTCAGTGCAAGCACTGATTGGGGGGAAAAAAAATCGTCGTCGCCGCCGATGTCTTACAGATGTTCGTAGTCTTTCGACCACCCGAGGCATCTCCTCGAATTCAGCCTCCAGAAACCGTTTCCGGTGCCGGGGACCACCGCCGATGGTCCGGGATGAGGATCGACCTCCCTGGCCGGCGCCAGCCCTTTGCAAAGGAAGGAACACGGGGTGGATCGAGGCTCGAGGCATGAGACTCCAAGTTCTTGGGCGCTCTCCGCCCCCTCCAGGCCTTCAGGAAGCTCCTCATCGACACAGCAGGGTCCACTCTCGAACTTCTGGCCGGACGCAACCCCAGCTGGGTCTCAACGATCCCCGAACCTATCCAAGGGGTGGAAAAGGAGGCCTGGGACAGGCCCCGTGAAGGCCCCAAGAAACCCACATAAGACCACGAAGAATTTCAAACAATCCCTTACGAGGACCCCCCTTGAACCCCTATTCGCTACATAGGACAAGCCGAAAACCCCAAGATTGCCCAGCGACCGCGCACGTTCCGCGAATTCAATATTTCACTTTTGCTGCCGCCCCAAGGGGTCGGCGGTGCGGCGTAAGCCAATGAATCTCTGAGATCGCGCGGTTCTGCGGGAGGTGCGCCTCGGGCGCCGCGGCCTCTTTGAAGCGTTATGGGACACTCTGATCTCGTTCGGTAGCGCCCTGGAACGAATTATCCGGTCCTGGACCCTATTTGCCCCATTCGCACGCCCTCCATCAGAGGAAGGGTATGATAATATGCGGCTTGGAGGCATGCTGCGTGTCAGTCTGCTCCGATCTCTCGCGCGGGCTGAGGCCATGGTAAGCCAACATTTGTAGCGAACGCAACCCTAGTGTACTCGAGCATGCGAAAAAAAACAGCATAATGATCCAGGTCGCTACGCAGTGGCCAGCCAGAGCTGGGCAAAGATCCTGGAGGCCACTGGGGAAGGGCCTGGGACATCGGGCCATCGGAGGAGGGTGGCGACGAGGACCGAGGTCGGCGACTGTCGCTCCTCCTAGTACAGTGGAGCAGAGGATGACAGTGTCGCTCGAAACGACGACAAGTATGGCATTGTCCCTCATAAAGGCCTCGGAAAGGCCGCCACAAAGCAACTCGCAAACTGCGCCCCGGCGTAACCGCACCGATTGTAGTCGCCGACGAGGGTGGGGGAACAGACAAGATACCGACCACTCTGCTCCCCGGGCCTCACCCCGAAGGCGTTCTCACCAGGCTTCCGGGGCGCGTCCAGCAGTGGCGATGAGCGCCTCTTAAGCGGGCCCGAACAAACAATACACATGCCTTCGGGTGATCACCACAAGGGAGAGCTGCTGCAATGGCTTCGAATTCTGTCACCGTTGCCTCCGCAGCGTGATGCGTGTCATCGGTTGCGATGCGTGGTCGGTGCACATGTTTTGTAGCCTTGGTGTGCGCGCAAGTTGGTACATGCGTTGCATGTGCACATGTCATGTGTTACATGGGTGACGCATGAGCAATCGCATGCGCAAACAGTGTCTACCACCACCTTCGTAGTGGTCGGTGTGTGCCAGGACCTTTGTTTTTTTTGTTTCGCGTCTTGCGAACCATCGTGAGGAACCCTCGACGCATCGAATCCAACTTGCATCCACTATTTGGACCAGATCCCTGAATTGTTGTTGCTTTCCAAGCAACTCATGGTTCGAAGATCTGGATTCGAGATGGTACTTCAAGAGATCCCACCCCCTCAGGGAGCCCGCCCGCTCTCTACCCCCCCCACCCAACAAGATGGCCCTAACTGTCCTCCACGACGGTCCAAGATGGCCTCCAAGACCGCAACGATGGCCCCAAGATGGCCAAAGATGCCCCTAAGATGCCCAAAGAGGTCTCCCAGGGGACCCATCAGGGCCCTGAGAGGCCAATATCATTGACTTCCCTGGCGCGTCTTGCAACAAAAAACAACGTTGGTGCCCTCTGGGTGTTCGAGCCACCAAGACTCCACAAGAGACCTCCAAGTGGCCCCCAAGACGGCCCGAGAGGCCCCAAAGAGAGCCCCAAGACGTCACAGGGCCCAGAAAAGAACCCAAGACGGCCCCAAGACGGTCCAAGGAATCTCAGGAACGATGATACCGTACCCCAAGAGGGCCCAAATACGGCAGACCCCCGAGACAGTCCCCGAAGGAGTGCCCCACGACAAGCCAAGAGTGCAAAACGACGGCCCAAGAGGCCCCCGAGAAACCCCGAGCGGACCCCCACACAAGGCCTCCACGAGGCCACAAGGGAGGCCCCCCCCCCCTGGCGGCCGCCCGAGCGCGGTGGCAGAAGCGCGCGGCAATGCAACGGGCTGAGTCCCGTTTGCGAGTGCGCATGTTGTTGATGCCTGGTGCTGTTGTACGTCTGGGCATATTGATGTCGGCGGCGGCGTATCCTGGTGCATGTCTGGAACGCGAAGTACCCACATGTGGGATTGATGTATGCACGGGGATGAACTGTCTGGTAGAATGGCGCACGGCAAATGTATGAGAAGCTGATGGGTGTCATCACTGCCCAAACACGGTGCATGTGATGATGAATGCAGGTGGCGTGTGTGCGTGGTGTAAGTGACTAGTGGTTGTTAGCGATGCTATTGTCCTTGTTCGTGGCGTCAATGTGGGCGGTGGTTGTCGGCATCGTGACTGCGTGGTGTTGGCGTGGTTTTGTTATGTAGGGTTTATGCATAGCGCTTGTGCAGGCTGTTGATATAGAGGTGCTAAGTGGTTGATAGTTGTCATCTGCATGTGGTAGTGAAGTGTGCGATTGATGTGGTGCTGGTGTGTGCGTGTGTGTGTGTGTGTCCCGGTGTGCGAGTCTGTGTGTGGGTGTGCTCTTGATGTACGAGGGTGGTGCACGTCTTAATGCATGGCGGTGAAATCCGACCGTGGTGCATGCTGTTGGCGCATGGTGTTCAAGTGTTGGTGACGTAGGCGGTTGCCCTTGTGGCCCTTGTGTATGTTGAACCGTTTATGGATGTAAGGTGTTGGTGTACGTGCTTGCTGCCTTCTTTGGGTGTTTGTCGTTGGCGAGTGGCACTGGCGCGCGGCATTCGTGTGCGTGTGCGGTAGGCACAGTTGTTTCTGGCGCAAGATATGCCATTGAATTGCGTTGTGTATGCCGACTGTTAATGATTTATGCATGTCTACTGTTGGTGCTTCTTGGCTGATCGACGCTGACGGTGTATGATTGTGATGTGTTTTCGCTCAGTAAACACCAGGTACCAGATACAGTGCTCTGCGGTTGGATGTGTGTGTATTCGTGATCTAGGTGATCTGTCTACACACTGCGCATATGATGTACGCGCCACATGTCCTATAAAAGATGAAAGAATTGGCGTGTGCGTGAGTGTGTCAGTGACATGTGCTTTGGTACCTTCCACGGAGGTATCGTTTTCCTCTCCATGTGCTGCACCGTTGTACGCGATCAGAGCAGGTTGTTGATATCATCTGCTCTTGAGGTCCGCTCCAGATGCCCCTGGATTGCCTCGCATCGTGGCGCCTGGACGGCGTGCTGCCGTGACGCCTCCTTCTTGTGGGATGGCGGTCGCAGCATGCCGGGAGGGGCCAGGCGGGTCGGGGGAGGCAGGGCCCCCAGTGGCACTCGGGGCTCTCTTTGGGCCTGGCGGCCGCGTCGTGCTGGGCGGGAGAGGCGGATCGGGAGCGCCTGTTCTCAGAACCTGGCGGCCCCCCACCGGCAGGGTGGGCGCAAGCAAACTCGCCATCGCCCGGACGCCCATTCCCCCGTGCACTTTTCGGCTTCGTGCGTGTACTGTTTCGCAGGATGGCCCAGACTGCTCCTCGATCGATGGTTTTGAGTCAGGCGTGTCCCCCTAAAAATATTTCAAAATTGGCCAACAAATGTTTAAACCAAATCGTCCCCAGACTATTGTTTTACTATGTTTGAACCTGTACAGGGACAGGCCCGACTTAAAGATGGTTCTTGCCGAGGACAAATACACACGTCCGAGCGATGCCAAGGAAACGCCGGGGACGGGCGGCGGCATCGCCATCTCCTCTGCTCCTCTCTAAGGAGCTGGGAGGGCCCAGACCACCGACACCACGATCTGTGGATCTCGCGCCGACGCCAAGGGAGGTATCCACCCGCTCCCCTTCAGTCGGGCCTGTCCCCCTACAAGCGCATTTTGGACGGAAAATGAAAATACCCCCAAAATGCTCCAAACATGTCCAAAAATAGTCCAAACATCGTCCCCAGACTATTTTTTCACTATTTTCGAATATTCCTCCTGTAGAGGGACAGGCCCGACTTACACCCACTCCCCGGAAGCGCCCTCCACCCCGAGCCGCTCTCTCCGACGGCCCCGCGGCCCCAGCGAGGCCTCGGAGCAGACGGCAACAATAGAAGCCATCCGTCGTGACTTTCGGGCCGGGCGAACGGGGGGGATAGCAAAGGGAGGGTTTGAGCATCAGCTCACGTAGCTGGTTTTCCCGGCGCCTCCCGGCGCCGGCGCCTGGAGGCGCCCATGCATCGAGGCCCCCCTAAACCAGCCTCTATGCAGCAGATTTAGTGACCCCCCCTTTCCCTATCCCCTGCGAGGGACACGAGGGACGGGGGACTTCTGAGAGCCTTCTGGGAAGGCACGCCCCTCCTCACTTCTCACCCTTCGCTTGCCACCGGTGTGGGGGGCGAAGACAAGGGCCGTGAAGGTTTCATTTCGGGGCGCCCGATGGTACCCCTGACTGCCCCCCGCCCCGAGGATTCGGAGCGCTGACGCTTTCCTCCCTCTCCGCCGGCCGCTCTCCTCCCCCTAGTGACTTTGTCAGGACACGAAGGCCCTGCCCTGCGGCTGCGACGCCGCTGCCCCTCCGCGCCCCTCGCCCCCGGAAGCGAGCGGGCCTCGCGGCGCGCCGGCCGGCCGAAGTCCCGTTAACCCCCCCGGGCCCCTCTCCCGCACGGTGCGGCCACGGGCCGCCCTCGACCGCGCTGGCGCTGCCAGTGGCAGCTCCCCTCCCCGAGTAGCTGCCTGGGCGCCGAGGCCTGGTCTAGCCGCGCGGGGCGCAGCTCGAGTCTCCGGCTGGGAACAGATGCTCACTGAATAGAGATGCTCGTCGTTCGTTTCGAATCGTGCTCGTTTCTAAGTGTGCTCGTTTCTGACTGTTCCTGCCCCCCTGGTGTACAAGAAGATGCTCAGGATAGAACAATTAGAAATGAAAGGATCTTGGCCCCCCCACAAAAATCAAATAACTCTGAGAATTAGAAATGAACAGTGTGTACTGCCCAGTGCAACCATCAGAGATGCCCTCCGCGAGCCTGTTGCTCGCCGCCGACTGGGGGAGCCTCAGAACTTGTCCTGGAGTGCCTTCTCGGGGAAGGCCCTCCAGGCCGACCCCTTCGGATCGGGATCGTACCGCGCCCGCTCTGGAGAAACCAGACCACACCGATTCGGCCACACGCAAGAGTGACCCTGGGTAAGAGTGACCTTTGGTGCGCGGATTTTTTGGGGCCGCGGGGGGACCAAACACAAGCGCGCAAGACGCTACCACCGCATCGCGTTCGGCGATCGGGGGACCCCATTTGGCCCGCACCAAAGGTCACTCCGGCGAAAGGTGACACTTACGTCTAGTCGAACCGATGGGTGCCGCCAATCTCCCCGGACCCCTCCCGGTGTTGCGTTCTGGCCAGGAAGGTGGAGGCGAGTCCAGCTGTGTGCGCGAAGGTATCCCAGGAGGCCCGAAAAGAGGAAAGCAGGGGGAAAGGTGGCAGTATTGCCACCTTTCCCGAGATCAGACCTTGCGAGAGTAGAGGCCACTTAGATGGGGTCTGAGTAGATGGGGTCGGAGGATCTCGCCGCATCGCCGATACATCGGCGATGCATCGCCGATGCATTGGCGATGCGTCGGCCATGCACTGGCGACGTCGGCGATTCATCGGCGACGTCCGCCTGAAGAAAATCGGGCTCCGCATCGAATCGCATCGGCGATGCATCGGCGATGCGGCGCGATCCTCCGACCCCATCTACTCGGACCCCATCTAGGAGGCCTAGAGAGAGACAAGTCAGACACCAAGGGAACTCGCGACGGAGCCCCAGATCCCATCGTTGTGTGGAATGTGCCGAGCCCGCTCGAGCTGTGGGGGGCCCCGGAGCCCGACACACCGGGCGAGAGCGCCCGGCGTGTCACACGGCACAATCGAAATAGTGAAGCACGGGCGGCAAGGACGCAAGGACGCAAGGGCCTTGGACGCCAAAATTGGACGCAAGGACGCCAAAATTGGACGCAAGGACGCAAGGACGCCAAAAAAAAGGGCGAAATAGTTGAGCACGGGCCTTGGACGCCACAATTGGAAATGGTTGGGCGGTTGGCTGCCAACGCCCTTAGGATGCAAAGGTACCCTAACCAAACCCCCGTCCCTGCCGAATGGGCGGCGGGACCAACACGAAAACAACGAAAGGACATAGCGACCCTCTGGACAGTCCTAAGCCATTGTTTATGGATTTTGACTGTACACTACAACGCAAAGATCTTGCCACGTCCATATTGTAGCGTTGCCAACTTGCGGCTGTCACGCGCCCGTGTTGGTGGGCATGCGGCATGCTGCTTGACCCTTCTCGGGAGCCCTCGGGAGCCCATGACCCTGTGTTGGCCATAACTGCCGCTCCCGTACAGAGCCTTTGTGACACGAACAAAATGGACGGTCAGGGTTTTCCTGCCCGGAGGACCGCGCGGCGGCCGCGAGCGCCTGGCACGGGGCAGCCGCGCTGCCGATCACGCGGCCGGTCGCTGCGGTCGTCGGGGTATGGGTGGCCGTTGTCGTGGTCATCATGATCGTCGCGGTCGTCGTGGTCGCCGTATGTGTAGCCGTGGTAGTCGTCGGGGTCATCGCGGTCGTAGTGAACGTGGTGGTCGTCGTGGTCGTGGTGGCCGTCGTAGTCGTCGCGGTCGTCGTCGTCGTCGGCGGGCGGCGGCTGTGCTCAGCAGACCTGAGTGCTCAGCAGGCCTCTGCGCTCGGTGCTCCTGCGCCGTGATGCAGGACGTGGCCGTCCGCCCTCTGGCTCGCCGCCAACCTCCTCCTCCTCCTCCTCCTCCTCCTCCTCCTCCTCCTCCTCCTCCTCCTCTTGAAGCACCCCCCTTCTCCTCCTCCTCCTCCTCCCCCTCCTCCTCCTCCTCTTGCTCCGCGTCTTCCTCCTCCTCCTCCTCCTCCTCCTCCTCCTCCTCCCGCCGGCGAGGGCGGGCCAGCCACGAGGAGCTCCGCCAGGGCCGCGGGCGGCGGCTGCTTTCGAGCGCGCGAGGCGGCGCCCCGCTCTCCGAGCGGAGGCGCCGCATGCGGGCGGCTCGGCGTACCCCCCTGGCGGCCGGCCCCGGGACGGCACGCCGACCGGTGCCGCTGCGAGCGGGTAAGCGTGTCGCTCCGCTGCGCGGGGGGGGAGGCCGAGAGAGGCCGTGGGCGATGGCGCTCGGGAGGAAGGACGTGCATCGTGTGGCGCCGAGGCGTGGTGGGCCAAAACCGACAGAGAGAGGCACTCTCAGCCGCCAAAATTCCGGACCGTAATCCAATCACAGTCAAGAAGCCGTGGCGCGGATGACACAATTCGGCGATGGACAAACCTCTCTTCAGTAAACCTCCCTTTAGTGAAAACGGCCGAGGACCGAAACTGACGGACCTGGCCCCCGCAAAGATGACTGCGGCGACGCCCTCTCGCGAATCAAAAGCGGCCACTACGCTAATCGACAGGGTAGGAGGTCTATCAACCTTCGAACGCTTGGGAGGAAGGACGTGCATCGTGTGGCGCCGAGGCGTGGTGGGCCAGGACCGGCAGAGAGAGGCATTCCAAGCTGGCTCTCCAAGCCGCCAAAACAATCAAGCACAAAACAATCAAGAACAAATTCCAGGCTGGTACCCCAAAAACAATCAAGAAGCCGTGGCAATGTCTGTGCCCACATTTCTTGCCTTTGGCCGGTGCTCCATCGAGATCATTGAACATACACTCGGGGACTGAGTATGCAGAGCCCTGCGCAAAACCCTCCTCGCCTCGCGCATCATCTCCTCCGCCTGCCTCAACTTGGCGGTGTTCTTCTTGTACGTCTCCAGGTCGCTCATGGGCTTAGCGGCAGAGACCTTGAGCGCCTCCGCCGAGGTACCGAGAGAGGCTCCCCCTTCTTTTCCTCGTCCTCCTTCCGCTGTCCCTCCGCACTCCCTCCCTCCCTCTCTCTCCTCCCTCCTCCCTCCTCGCTCCTAACTACTTCCTCCCTCTTCCTCCCATTTGTTCATGCCTCCTCTTCCCTCCTCCTCCTCCTCCCATTCCTTCTCTTCCTCCTCTTCCTCCAACGCCTCCTCCCTCACTCCTTCCCTCTCTCTCACCCTCTCTTTACACGTTCGTCAGCGTCCCCCGTCTCCTCATGCTACATATCCCCTTCTTCCTCCTCCTCATCTCAGTCTGACAGTATCATATTAATTGATTCGTCCTTGTCCGCCTCTCTCTCTAGTTCAGCTCTGCTCATTCCTTAATGTGTTCCTGGTCCGTCTGGTCCTTGAATCCCCTATTCCTCCTCGTCGTTTCCGCCCCCCCCCCCTTCTTCACCCCCGCCTCCTCCTCCTCATTTGTATCCTTCTCCTCGTCCTAGTTCTGACTCATCCTCGTCGTCGTGCTGACTCTTTCCTCTCTTCCTCGCCCTCCAGGGAAAAAGAAACCCGAAGTCCACATATATACCGACTCAAAGATACCCCTGGCCAGGAATCCTCGACCCTGCGGAATGGAGCATTGATCCACTGGATCGCAACGATCGTTGCAGATGGACACATGAACCTCTGGTTTGTGTCGTGCTGTGGGAAAGGAGGACTACGACGACGAGGACAGGAACAATAAGGATGATGAGCAGGAGAACGAGGATGATGATGCCAAGGACGAAAGCTGCGACGAGGATGAGAACAAGGATGAACAAGACGAACAAAACACGATGGCGAAAAAACCGCAGAAGACGTCCGGAGAAACGGGTCGCAAAACAGACCGCCACGTGCCCGGCTCACAATGGCCAGCGAGCCGGCGCACGTCGCGGACTGGGCATACGGCTGCGGGTGAAGAAGCGGCGCGGAAGAGACAACCCTCCGCTGAGCCAACAGACTCCCTAGCAGGCTGCTCAAGACTGTTCGACTGAAAGGCTGATGGGGTTTCGCTGGCCGAAGGATTACTCCAACGTCGCCCCGCCCCAACGTCAACACCCAAATAAGGATGCACGATGCCATCGTATGCCCTCCAGCCCAGAACCACGGCAACCAAACCAACAAAACTGGCAGAGGTCTCGGAAACCGCAAACCATATGACCAAGTAAGGCGCCGTTTGTCCTAAAACATATGAGGAGAGCCAAGGGCCCCAGCTAAAACAAATTCAAGACGCTTCGCGTAACCCCACCAGCGGTCACGTCTCATACTGTGGCTGGCACCGAATTCCATGACATTTTGTCTGTGTACGTGCCCGAGCTCTCAAGTTACCCCTGCCGTCAGCTCCCCTTCAGCTTCGCGGCTTCTTTGTGAGCGGGCCGGCCGGCCTGTGCCTGTTGTGGCTAATAAGCCTAGCTCGTGCCCCGGATTTTGCTTTTGCCGCCTGACCCTTGTCTCGCGGCCGCGACCAAAAAACAAGTAACCCCACCAGCCCATCCAGAAACGATGCCCAGAGGAATTGCCTCGATCAGGGAGTGGGTAGCACACAGAGGAAGGGTCCCTCCAGTGGAGGCCTCTTGGAGCGTCTTGCGGGCCTCTTGGCGGTCCCAGACGCCTCTTAGGGAGCAGCTTTGGTGCCTCGGAGAGCTTCTTGGGGCCTCTTGGAGGTCTGTTGGCAGCCTCTTGGAGGCCTCTTGGGCGCCTGTTGGGGCCTCCTGGGGCCTCCAGGGCGTTCTTGGGGCGCTCTTGGGCGCTATTGGGGCCGTCTTGGGGCTCTCTTGAGCCTCTCTTGGAGGCCTCTTGGGCCGTCTTGGAGCCATCTTGAGGCCTCGGATGGCCATCGGAAGCGAAATGGCGAGACGGCCAACAACATAGATTTCCTGGAGGTTCTGGAAGGATGTTGGCCTCTTCGGGGCCTCCTGGGGGAGCACTTTGGCCACTTGGAGCCGTCTTGGAGCGGTCTTGGGGCCTCTTGGAGCATCGTGGGAGCCATCTTGAGGCATCGTGGGATATCGTGAGCCATCTTGGAGGTCAGCTTGGGCTCTCCCAGGCGCTCCTGGGGTCATCTTAATCAGTGCCCCCCCACACGGGAGGCCACAATGTGGCAATTTGCTCAATGACTTTGGTACTCTCGCCGAGGCCTCTTGGAGCGTCTTGGGTGCCTCTGGGGGGCCTCTTGGGGCCTCTTCGGGGTCTCTTGGGAGCTTCTTGGGGGCATCCTGGTGGCCTCTTGGTGGCCTCTCGGAGCCTCCTGGCCACCTCTTGGGGCCCTCTTGGGGCACCCTTAGGAGCCTTGGGAGCGCTCTTGGGGCCACCCCGGAGGAGATCGATCAAAGAAGGGGGGTCCCTCATTTGCCCCGCTCCCCAGAAGGCCAACATGGGGTCAAAACCTTAGTACAAACAGCGATGTTGGCTTCATCGCCAAGGCCGTTCTTGAACGCCCCAACTACACGCGAACCCCCTCGTCCATGACCACGACCACGGGAAGCGGGTAGGGGGAGGGGTCAAGACCCCCCCCCGCCCGCAAGCCGTCTCGCTCACTCCCACCCGCCCTCCCAACACAGACGTGGCACCAGAGTCTGGCCCGAGCCTCAGCATATTCAGCAGTCGTCGTTGGATGGGTAGCTTCTGGGGGCGAATCCGCCGCCGCCACCGCCGCCTCCGCCGCCGCCGCCGCCGCCGCTGCCGCCGCCGCCGCCGCCGCAGCCGCTGCCGCTACCGCCACCGCCGCCGCCGCCACCGCCGCCACCACCGCCACCGCCGCCGCCGCCGCCGCCGCAGCCGCCGCAGCCGCCGCCGCCGCCGCCGCCGCCGCCGCAGCCGCCGCCGCAGCCGCCTCCGCCAAGTGTACTCCGTGTTGTTTTTTGACAGGGATGGTGTGGGGGGGGGGGGGCGCATCGGGTTGGCTGCGCATGTTCAGAATTTGGAGGCAGAGTGTGTTTTGTATTGTTTTGTACAAGGGATTGTGGGGGGGTGTCGTCATGGACCTGGGTTGGCCCCAGTCGCCTGGGGGAGGGGGTGTTTATTGATAGGGAACAGTGATAAACCCCTCCTCGAAGGGGAAGAGGGAGGGGTGGAAGAGGAAGCTCCCTAAACCACCTTAGGCCCTAAAGGGATGGTGGGATTCCAACACCCGATCGAGAACGAGGCCAGGGCCTCGGAAACCGTGCAACAGACATCGACAGGGAAACATCAACGAATAGATGTGGCTCTGCGGCAGGCGCCGCATCGGCGAAGCAGGACAAGCCAAGATCACGATCACGCAAGACTCATGTCTCAGGTTCCTTCTTCTCCTCTCTCCCCTGCTCCTACTCCTCCTCCCCTTCTCCCCGCATCGTCCTCCCCCTCCCACTCATCCGGATCCTACAATTAAGTCGGGCGGGTCCCCATACAAGGGGATTTTGGGCGAAAACTTAAACATCAAAAAAGCCCCAAACCAATTAAATAATCAAAAACAATTTAAAAAAACGTCCCAATACTTGTTCTTGCTATTATTATTGATATTCCCCGTGTAGAGAGACACGCCCGACTTGATCCTACAGCTCCCTCTCCTCGTCCCTGCCTCGGGGGCCACAGGCTGGGGCAAGCCACGCCTTGGCCCACTCTCCGACGTTGTCGCTCGTTGCCTCGAGGCCACTTGTTCCAAAGGCAGGCCAGTCTGCATACTCGCTCGACTTGATACCCAACTTCCCATTCCACCCTCCGGTCCACCAGAACGGGGTCGCTCCTTTTCTCGGTCAACGTCGCTGCCGAACCCTTCCTCTTCATCCTCTTTCACCTCCTGCGCCTACGTCTCCTCTTAGTGTGACCTTCTCCGCTCTCACTGCTGCTCCTCCTCCTCCTCCTCCTCCTCCTCCTCCTCCTCTTCCTCTGATTATCTGTTCATCCTCGTCGTCATCCTCTTGATCCTGCTCCCTTCAAAGAGGGCCTCCAGGAAGACCCGAAAAGGCCAAAATCATTGATTCACAATTGGTGTTTAAAGGATTGTCGCATTTGATTTGTTTCTGCCTTCCGACGGCCCGAGACGGCCCAAATGCCCCCAAAGATCGCCCAAGAGGCCCAAGACACGGCCCCAAGAGGCCCCCAAGACGGCCCAAGAGGTCTCCAAGACGCTCAAGATGGCCTTCAAGACGGCCGAAGAGCCCTCCAAGACGTCCTCCACGGTTCTGCTTGTGGTTCATTCGCATAGATAATATTATAATAATGTTAATGCAACCCGAACCGCAACTGTGAGCAGAACCAGTTCTTGTCACAATGCTGGTTTAGATAGAGTGGCAGAAATAATATAATAGTACTAATGCACCAGAACCACAACTGTGACGAGGACCAGTTCTGGTCACGGTTCTGGTTGTGGCTCATTCGCATTTATAATATTAGAATAATATGTTTAATGCAACCCGAACCTCAACTGTGACCCGGCCTGGTCAGGGTCACAATTCTGGTTGTGGCTCATTCGCAATAATAATTTTATAATGATATTACTGCAACCCGAACCACAACCGTGACCAGGACCAATGCTGGTCACAGTTCTGTTTCGGGTGGGTTCGCATTAATACTATCATAATAATGTTACCGCAACCCGAACCGCAACTGTGACCAGGACCAGTTCTGGTCACGATTATGGTTGTGGTTCATTCGCGTGGATACTATTGTAGTAATATTCGTGCAACCCGAACCGCGACTGTGACTAGGACTAGTCCTGGTCATGGTTCTGGTTTGGCCACATTATCCTGAATGGATTCGAATAGTGCGTCCTGACCAGAACCAGAACCAAGACTGGGCATGGTTACAGTCATGGTTGCGGTGCAATCGTACTATTCTATTAATAGTATTGCACCGAGACCATGATTAGAACTGATCCAGGTACTGTTAGAGTCGCATTAACCTATAACCATTGAATAATGCGCATCGTAACTGTGACTAGTTCTGGTCGGAGTCTGGTTCTGCATTATTCGAATTATCGAATGCTGCCAACCTCTACCAGAACCAACACTGCGCGGAGCGCACAAAAGGCGGCGCCGTAGGCCCCACCAGGGGGGCCTGAGCGAAGATCCAAGACGTCCAAGCGGAGATCTGTACATTTATGCCTGTGCGGTTTCTTGTTTCGTCGAAGTGGGGAGAGGAGATGGAATAGGACAAAGAGGAATGGAAAGGGCTGCGACCACGGCTTTGACGCCGGGTTCCCTCGTGCAGAGGGGCCCTGGGACACACAAATAAATACACACAAATAACAGGATTCCCCCATATTTTCCCACATGTTCTGAGTGTTTGTCTTCCCCCCCCACTTCCCGTATTTTCTCATACTTTCTGGGGAATCGACGATTCATTGTGTCTGTGTGTTTTTTCCCCTCCTGATCGTGTCCCTCGGGATGAAGGCCAATGCAGGCCGTCCTCGTTGTCTCTTCCCCGGGCCAGGTCGCAGTCTCTGCCTCTGCCTGGCAGGAGCACTCGACCCCATGCCCTTCCGCCGCCCTGCTGCTGGGCTTGGGCCGCGTCGAGACCGTTGTTCTGCCCGAGTCGAGCGCGGCCTAGCTGCACGAGGCTGGCCACGCTCTCCGACGCTGCGGGCCAGTGCGTCCCGACAGCATGTCGAAGCAAACGAGAGTGGACAAAAAGGAGGCAGTCTTAGGTCGGGCATGTCCCCCCTACAGGCGGATCTTGGACGGAAGAAAAATACTCAAAAAAATGCCCCCAACTAGTCAAACAGATTTCAAACATCGTCCCCAGACTATTCTTTAACTACTTTGGAAGATTCCTCCTGCAGAAGAGTTGAGGATGCCACGGTGCCACGACAACGGACACCCTGACAGTCCTATCATTGAATCTAAACTGTGTTTAAAATGTCGGAAACATGTTTAAACATGTTTTAAACCTAGCTTTACATGTTTAAAACATGTTTAGTACATCCTTAAGACATCTGGAAATTACTTGGCAACATGCTTCCTCTCCATGGATCGTCCTCCACAAACTTAGAGGCAATTTTCAAGAGGAACGCACGTGCCGTGCCGCGGAAGAGCGCGGCGCCTCCGGGGCCGGCCCAGGAGCCCAGGAGCCCAGGGGTCCACGAGCTAACGCTGCTGCGCCGGAAGCGCCGACGCTCGGTGGGAGGGGAATGGATCCCGCACGCCTCGATCATGCGAGGCAGGGATTTATCCATATCCACCGCCTGGGAACCGACGTCCTGGTGCCCCAGCGGGCGGTGGATATTATGGATACATGTTGGCCCCCGGGGGCCCGAACCTATCCATATACACCGCCTGCCGAGGTCCCCGAAAATCGTTTCTCCAGGCGGTGGTCATGTATACATTCCCGCCCTGGAGATCATCTCATTGTTGCTCTGGCTTTCCTTCCTCTTGCACTGTGCTCGTGTCCTGTCGTGCGCCGTTTCCTCGAGGCTTTCTCGTGCGCGGCACGCCGTGACTGCCCGTGCGTCCTGCAACTGCGCCGAGCTGTCTCTACCGTGGGGAGGAGGCCCTTGGTGGCGAAAGTGGCAGGGCAGAACCTTCTTGCGCCACCCGCGAGGCCACCACCCAAGGGCGGGCTGCTGCCAGCTGCAGGCCAGCTTCAGGGTAGTTTCCGCTTGCGTTTCGCTTGTTTGGGCTGGGAGGCGGTGGTGCTCTGGAGGCTGGTTGCCCCTCATACCATTGCCTCTACGAGCTCCGCTCCTGCCTGCCTGCTGCAGCCTGCGCGGGCGCGGGAGTCCTCACGCAACTTGCCCAGGGGAAAACCAAAAAAAACGATCCTGGACCCCGCTGTACTCCATCATCTTGAAGAGGCCAACGCTGAAAGGCTGGCTGTAGAGGCCAGTCGAGATGCCAGACAAGGCGTCCACAACCCTCGGGCGGGCTCGGAGCGGGGGGGAAGGCGACCGGCGGCACCACATTTGGACAAGAGCTGACGGGAGACAAAGACGAAGGCAAGCAAAGGCGAAGAGATGAACACGCCACTGTAGAGGACAAGTCCGACAACTGTGGCGCAAGCCCAGAGTTCGCTACGGGCAACGCTGAAGGCTAAGCCAAGGGTGTGGCAAAGGGTCCAGCGCCGACCTAAGACATCCGCGCGGATCTCCAAACATATGCTGTTTGTCAGACCTATCCTTTCGTTTCGAGAAGCAAGAAGAAAGCTCTGGCTCGAAGGTGGCAACCGCCAGAAATCAATGGCATGTCAACTTCGGACTGCTGGCGCGCGTAAAGCGCCTTGGACGGTGTCAGCGCTGCCCTCACAAGATCCCTCCAGGACGACGCGAAGGTACTGAAACACCAGCGGCGGATTCGACATGAGTCACCCAATCGCCTTTGCGTCAAAATAAACGACCAAGCACACAATAATCCTGTACACGACAGGGGGTGGGAGGAGGCGGAGGAGAAGGTGCCAGGGGAGGGCAGGACAAAGCCAATTCCACGAAACAGCTTTCAAATTGTGTGGGGGTGGATCCGAGGCCCAGCCGCCGCCTGCTGACGATGATACACAAGAACGTTGACAGCAGCAGACTGATCAAACGATCTCGCTTGGTCAGCACATCCCCCGAATCACTCTGATCCGAGCCAGCACGTTCCCCCCCTCGGTGCCAGAGGCTCCCTCCTCGTTGCTCTCCTACTCCATCGTCCCTCCTCCTGCTCCTCCGCCTCCTCCTCCTCCTCCGCCTCCTCCTCCTCTCCTCCCTCCCTCTTTCCTCCTGGTAAGATCGGCCTCGGAGCCAAATCCCCCCTCGGCACGAAGGGCGGCGGTCTGGATAAGATCTCCGCTGTCACCACTGCCCAGTCTCACGGCTCGTGTGATTCCTCTGCGCATCTGCACATGCATCTTGGCACGAGGACCACCTCAATGCCGTGGCCAGCAGGCCTTCCCTCCTAGACACCTCACTCCTCAACTCCTTTCCTGCCTCGCCCCTCGTCCTCGTCCCGCGCGCGCCTTCGTCGCGCCCCCGCCCCTCGCTCCCTCGTCCCCTTTGCCTCCGGCCCACCCCATGCGTGCGGGGGGGGGGTGGGAGGAGAAGGGAGGCGGCGGGGGGGGAGGACAAGGTGTGGAAAAGGGGAGGAGCGATGGCGGAGAGGGGATCTACGATCGCATCAGTGCGGCCCGTCGGGCTTAAAATCAATCCTTGCATCGAAGGCCCACACCGCCTGCTTCTGCATGAACCAACGCCCAACTCAATGATGCCACGTCGCATATTCCCGTGATCGTGTGTATATATATATATACACACACATCGGATTCCACGTGAGGCTCGTGCCTGGTCTCGATGCGCCATCGCTGCGTGCGGACTCGCTCCATTAGCGAGGAAACGAAGGACGAAAGCTGTTCTCGAGACAACGGTGGATGACCCTGCGCGCTCCTGTAGATGTGAGGACCCCCCCCCCCCCGACAGCCCTTTGTGAGCCTGCCAAATGCCAGGGCCTGCGACTCGACTGGCTGCGACGCGCCTCAGGTGACCATGTCTAAAACTTGACTGGGCTTTCAGACGCACTGGAGGAGCACCGTAGCTCGACTTGAGCAAGAAAGGTTGCACTGCGGACGCGCTGCGCCTTTTGGACTTACGCAAAACTTTGGGGCAATGACGAATCGTCTTCCAGCTGCACCAGCGGAAACATAATCATACAAACTCCAATACTGTACTCTTGAAGTAGCCCCCACGCCCCTATGAACACCAAGAACAATGGTTAGCCAGTATCAACTGTTTGAACATCCGCCTGACAATTCCACATCAAAACGATCTTATACCCACGACGTCTTTCCTCAGAGCGGAATGCTCGAACCCTGGCGAAGCAAGGCGCGGTGAGTCCACGCGCTCAAGACGGCAACCTGACCTGTTTCAATTCTCTCGCCGTCACAAGCCGCATCATGACACGCATACGCAAAAACAACGTTGAAGTGCTTATACAGGAATATACAAATACGATCCCGCATACATTGACACACACACACACCAACTACATATACATCTAGACATGAAAAAACACTTCGTATGCGCATACACATACCTATAACTTCACACACACACACCTGTACACATGCACTTCCGTATGCAGGCACATGTGCATATACAAATACACGCAACGGATTTGCACATGTGCATAGATTCGCACGCATGTGCAGACACATGCTCATACGTACATGCATGTAACGAATGGAAGACATCGTGGACATGGGAGCCCCCCGGATACATGCCGTTCATCCTGCCGTTGTGTGACGGTGCAGGGACGCAGGACCCCTTTCCATGATAACCCTGGTGCCGACTGGACGCATGCCCTGACATTCGTAGTCTCCAGCGGCAAATCCGTACGGTAGCCGTTGGTAGAAAGATGGTTCGCCAAACCGAGTCATTACCATCACGCTTGATTCGCTGGCAAGTTCCCATTGTATTGGCATCGCGCGAGACCAGCACCAAGCTTATGGGCTTGTTTCCCCTGGCCAAAATCATTCGCCTGCTGATGGGGGTCAGGCTGGGGAAACATGTTTCCTAAGACTTATACTGGCCTGAGCGAGGAGTTGTGAAAATAATTGCGAAAGACCAAGAAGAACTAGTCAGTTGTTACCCATTGATACAAATACGGCCCCGCAAGATCAAACGCCTTGAGTTTATCTTTTCCCGAGACCCACAACGCTGACCCCCATTAGCAGGCGAAGGCGACATACTCGCCCAGGGTGCCCAGCTCCCGCGCAAGCCTGAACACATTGACAGTATTTTCGAGCGCGCCGTAGCACCCGATTGAACACCGCTTCTTCAGAGCGCATCTGTTCACCTTGCGAAAGCGGTGTCCGAACGATATCCCTGTTCTTGGACAATGCTTCACTCCGAAGCGGTCGTGCCGTACAAGTGAAACAATTTTTGGCCGAGAGTCCTCCGCTCGGACATCGATTCTTGACTGCAATGTTGCTTTGCTGCAGTAAACCCTCCCTCCAAGTACCCTTCACAGGTCCCTAGAAGAATCCTCGGTCGTGCCAAGACACCGTGTTCATAACTTCATCGTTTGAAGGACCTCAACGCTGCGAGATCTAAATTATTGATGCGCCTCGGCAATCCCAAGCCGTGCGAGAACACCACCCCCTGGGGTTGCAACAACGCGAATAATCTTGCCTTCTGCGTCCTGACAACCCTCAACAGCGCTTGGATACCATTGCTAGGGCCCAGGACTTCAGCCACACGAATCATTGATACGGCTGCAAGCTTTGAGACGAATGTCCGGGGCGCTAAGGCGAGAGCCACATTTTGAGAAGGTGCCGCTATCCATCCTTCAAGAAGTTACAACACATTGCGAATAATGCGCGCGGCGCTAAGCCGAGGGCCCAATCTTTAAATCCAACCGCATTCCACCATTGAAGCTGCTGCGTGCTCTTTAACACGAATGTGCGCGTCGCTATAGCGAGAGCCACATGCTGAACATGGCCCACCACCTAGTCTGAAAACTGTTGCAAGTTGTCAAAACGAATGCGAGCGGCACTAAGGCGAGAGTCAAATGTTTCAAACCACCCGCCCTTCATCCATGAAAGCACTGCAAGCTTTTCAGATGAATGTGCGCGGCATTCAAAAACGAGACCCACATGTTGAAGACCACCCGCCCTCCATCCGTGAGCCTGTTGCAGTTTCATGCCTCAGGATCTTGAACGGTGAGGAGGTCTCAGGCGCAACGGCCAGCCCGCCCTGCTAATACTTCCGGGCGTGTGACAAGCGACAAGGATCGGCGGCGAGCGAGGGGGGGGAGTCAGAAGGAAAAGGCCTTCTCAGAAGGCTCGGAAGTCCCCCGGCCTTCTGAGGAGGTTGTCCAAGCCTTCTCCGAAGACGCACGGAACATTTCTCAGAAGGCGCGAGGGCTTCTGAGAGGTGACGCCGCCTGCTGAGAAGGCCTTCTCCTTCTCACTTCCCCCCTCGCTCGCCGCCGAGAGGAGGAGGGGGAGAAGGGTGCAGGAGGAGGATAGAGGATCGAGGCTCGCCGCCGTAAGGAGGAGAAGGAAAGGGGATCGACGAGGGAGATCTTTCCCCTACTTGGGGAGGGTGCGCCGCGGCGGCGGCAGCCCGCGGTCGTCGGCGCCCGGGAAAGGGGGCGGGGGGTCTGGTCTGGCGAAAAAGGGGGGAGCGGGCAGCTCGTAAAGAGGGGGGTAGCAGTCATTAAGGGGTGGGGGGGTCCCGTCTGGCGAAACGGGGAAAGGGGCGGGGCAGTTCGTAAAGGAGAGGGGGTATTCGTAAAGGGGGGGTGTAGTTCGTAAGGGGGGGATATCGACCCCCCTTAACGTTCACTCAAACTGATTGACAGATGCATTCTCGGGGGATTCGCCGTGATATGACAATATCGGCCCCACCCCCCCTAGACAAGCGCGCTCCACTACTAGAAGCTGCCTGGATGGGGTCGGAGTAGATGGGGCCGGAGGATCGCGCTGCATCGCGGATACATCGGCGATGCATCGTAGATGCATCGGTGATCCACCAGGGATGCATCCTCGAAGTCGGCGTTGCATCGGCGACGTCGGCGTGAAGCAAATCGGCCCCACATCGAGCCGCATCGGCGATGCATCGGCGATGCGGCGCGATCCTCCGAACCCTTCTACTCCGATCCCACCTAGGAGTCTTAGATACTCGCAAAGTAACTACTCGCAGATGGCCTGGATCCGCCGCGGGGCATTTACCACTCATTACGCCGAGGAAGACAAGTGCTTTTCGGACGTTTGCGGGTAGGCACTCTGCGAGAAGTGGGACGCGCTCGGTGACCCACGTTCACGCTGGGGGAGGAACCGCAGACCCGTATCGATAGCGATCCAGCTCAGGCAGCTGATTCACCGGGCGCCTCCCAGCGCTAAAGGCGCCGGTGTGTCCAGGAGAGCGCCGAGCGGCGGGGCCGAAGGCAGCTGCATGCAGCAGGTTCCGTGGCACCCCCTGTCCCTAACTTTGGGTCGGGCATGCCCTCCGACAGGCGGATCTTGGACGAAAAATGACACACAGTCAGCACATGCTCTAAGAGAGTCGAAACATATCCGAACAATCATCCACGGACTAGTTTTACATGTTTGACAATTGTTGAACATTCCTCCTGCAGAGACCCACGCCCGACTTAACCCTAGCTTCCCCGCCCTGTCTGAGGGGGCCCATGGACACACAAATAAATATACAAATAACCAGATTCCCGATAAATTTCCTATATTTTCTGTGTTTAACGTCTTCTCCCCCACTTCGCATACTTTTCCATATTTTCATGGGAGTCGACGATGAATTGTGTCTGGATGTTTCCCCCTCCTGACTGTCGTCCGACCTGGGGGGGGGGCGGGGCGGGGCGGGCGCCGCCTCTGGTCGGCCGTGGCGGCGGACCCCTCCTCGGCCGGCCAGTCGTGGTGGTCGTCGTCGTCGTCGGCGTCGTCGTCGTCGTGGCCGCCGTCGTCCTCGTAGCCGTCGACGTCGTTGTAGTCTTAGGTCGGGCATGTCCCCTTACGGGGGGGCTGGGGACTAAAAGTAAGACTTGGTCAGAAAATGCTCCAATATAGTCAAAACGTAATGAAAAAACGTCCCCATGGTATCTTGTATTTTTGTTTGAACATTCCTCCTGTAGAGGGACAGGCCCGACTTAATTCTAGTCAGTCGTCCTGGTCGTCGTCGTAGTCGTGGTCGTCGTCGGGGTCGTGGTCGTGGTCGTGCTTGTCCTCCTCCTTCTCGTCCTCACATTCTTCGCTGATGCCCATTCACCTCGGTTAGCTGTGTCGCGCGACGATGGATGTCTCGAGTGTGCTGATTTGTGTATACATACACTGGAATCACGCGCACGCTTCGCGCGCATGGCAGCACCGACGCAGACGGCTCGGCGACACCGACTGGAATGGCTCATTGAGCCCACCCCAGGCCTCCGCCTCCTCCTTCTGTTCCTGCTCCTCCTCCTCCCCCACCTCCTCCTCTCCTCCTCCTCCTCTTCCTCCTCCTCCTCCGCCTCCTGCTGCTCCTCCTCCTCCTCCTCCTCCACTACTTCACCGCTGCAGACCGCTCATTTCTGACAACAACAATGTTCTGCCATTTCTGCTGCCTCCGGAGTCCCGTTTCGGGCCCCAGGGCTGTGACACGACGACCAGGGAAGAACACAAACAGCCCCTGGGGAGGGGTTCGAATGCTGCGGGGGCCCATGCCTCGAACTTGTGCGGTCCAACACCCAGATAGCGGAGCACCAGAAGGCCGTCCAAAGGCCTGTCGAGGGAGCTCTGAAGCTCCTGGAATGAGCTTCCGAAGGAACTTCTGGAGAGCTTCTGGGCAAACGTAGTGGGAAACGCTTGGAGAAGGCCTGCCAAGACACTCTGCAAACTCAGGCAGGGCGCGCCGAAGAGTTTTAACGACAGCCGGGACGAGCTCCCGGGCTACCATGCGGCGCCGACGTCTACTTCTACAACTCTACAGCGCTCCAAGGAGCTATCCGGGAACAAATCGAGATCCTGAGTTCTCCACCTCACACTCGTCCTCCACCTCCCAAAGCATTTCCGTCCCCGCGGTCTCTGAGGGGGCCCTGGGACACACAAATAGATAGACACTGATGACAGGATTCCCCATATTTTCCAATTTTCATATTTTTTTGGGGGGGATTTTCGTCTCCCCCCCCCCCGCGTCCCATATGTTCACATGTCTTCCTAGGAATCGACGATTCATTGTGTCTGTGTGTTTTTTCCCCTCCCGAGTCTCGACACGCTGCAAACTCGCAGTGAACCCCGGGCCCTCGCCCCCCGCCCTGGACCTGGCGCGCCCTGCGCCTGCCCCAGGACGCGTTGGCTCACTGAAGCGCTCCAGCAGCAAATCCTGGCGGCGCGCACCAAGTTGAAGGGGAACTGGGACACACAAATAAATACACACAAATAAAAATATCCCCCATATTTTCCAATATTTTCCCATATTTTCTGGGAATCGCCGCTTAATTGTGTCTGTGTGTTTTTTCTCTCCTGACAAGTGTTTGGCAGGAGGAGCCAGGCAGCCGCCCTTCGAGGGAGCAGCGCCCACGGCTGCTGCGGAAGGCCTCCCAGATGGGGTCCGAGCCGGCGGGGTCGGAGGATCGCGCCGCATCGTCGGTGTATCGCCGATGCGTCGGCGGCGTCGGAGAAGAGAAACTCGGGCTCCACATCAAGCCGCATCGCCGAGGCGTCGGCGGTGCGGCCCGATCCTCCGACCGCATCCTCTCCGACCCTGTCTGGGAGACGTCGAGCTGCAGGGCCGAGATCACGCGACGGGAGGGTGCGGCGAGCGGGGAAGGACGAGGGGATGAAGGAAGAACACGCAGCAGAAACCTACACTGTCGGAGCTCCGCGCCAATTTCTTGGATCGGTGCTGAACCCCCCGCCCTGGTGCGCGGAGCGCGCCGGGGGCGGCGCCGAAGGCGCCGCCAGGGGGGCCCAGCGCAGATCCAAGAAATCTTCGCAGATCCTAAACAAGTTGTTGTTTGCGCTGTGCTTCTTCTTCGAGTGGAGCGATGGGACGCACAAGGACATACTAGTACCACATGTTCTCCTTGCAGGCGCGCGTCCGACCCAAACATATAGTATACATATCCCCATCATGTAGTATATCGCTTCCCGAGCGGTGTGGCCAGAACGCGCCCGCCACGACGCATATACTATAAGATCTCTCGGTGCGCGCGTCGCCCCTGAGGGGGCGACGCACATATAGTATTAGGTCGGGCCTGTCCCTCTACTGGGGGATTCTGAAGGAAAAATCCAATTGACCAAACAACTATTCAAGAGATGACCAAACATACTCAAACAATAGTCCTCCTGTAGAGGGACAGGCCCGACTCAAATATAGTAGAAGTATGTTGGGGTGACGCCGACGCGAGGCGGCACAGAGGGGCGACTACAGGCGGATCGGACGACCTGTCGGCCGCGCGGCCGAGGCCCTCGCCATGGCCTCCAGGATCTGCGCCGGGGAGACGCCCTTCGCCCACTGCATCACGGCCTGGATCGGCCCCCTCCTCGTCCTCCTCGTCCTCCGCCTCCTTCTTCCCCTCCTCGTCCTGCTCCTCCTCTTCCTCTTCCTCCTCCTCCTCATCTTCCTGTTCCTCTTCCTCCTCCTCCTCCTCCTCCTCCTCCTCCTCCTCCTCGCCTTGCTCCTCCTCATCCTGGCCCTTCTCCCCATCCTTCTCCTCCTCCTCATCCTCCTCCTCCTCCTCCTCCTCCTCCTCCTCCTCCTCCTCCTCCCCCTCCTTCTCCTTCTCCTCCTCCTCCTCCTCCTCCTCCTCCTCCTACTCCTCTTTCCTCTCCTCCTCCTTCTCCTTGGCGGCGCCAACCGGGTGGTTGCGCGAGGAGGCGGGGCTGCCAAGAAGGCGGCGGGGCTTCTGAGAAGGCGGCGGAGGTGTGCAAGAAGGCGCCTCAGAAGCCGGCAGGGCTGCTGAGGAAGCCCCGCTGCATCCTTAGAAGCCCCGCCGATTCTCTGAAGGCCGTCCCCTCTTTGCCACCCCCTTCTGGGCGCCACCAGTCCTCCTCCTGCGAAGAAAGGGGGGCTCGGGGTTTGACAGAACCCCCTTTCGTAAAACGGGGTTCAGTGGAAACGGCCTCGGGCCCAAACCTGGCGGGCGCAAGCTTAGAAAACGACGGCCGCGGCGCCCTCCCGAGAACCGAACGCGGGGACAATTCACCAATCCGCGTGGCCGGGTGGGGGCTCTGTCCACCCCCGAAGGGCAGTGCGCGAATCATCGTGCGAGCGATGGCCGAAGACCGTTCGTAGGCCGAGCGCACGAGCGAGCCGAGCAGGGCCGAAGACGCCGGGATCCGCCACCGTGCCTCCGGGCACGGAGGAGGGTGCGCGCCGCCGTGACCCGCTGCCGCCCGCTGCCGCCTGCCTGCCCTCGCCGCCTCCCCTTCTGACTACCTGCCGGGCCACCCCAGCCCAACCCGAAGACCCGAATTTCGAGTTGGGGGGGGGGGGTATGGGCTCCATATGTGTTTTTGTCGGTGTTCCCTGGGCCCCCCCGTACTGGAAATGGAGGGCACGTTGAGGCCTTCAGGTTGGGTCGAGGTGGTTTGGTGGGTGGAGGCCTTCCCTGTCGTCGTCGGCCGTTTCCTCGCCTGCCGCTGGGGCCCCTCCGCGATGGTAAAATCATCCCAGTGCGACCCTACCTAGGAGTTGGAGCCCCTAGGAAAGCAGCATTCGTAGTAGCAGTAAAACTAAGCTAAAGCTGAGCTAAAGCTAAGCTGAAGCTAAGCTACAGCTAAGCTGAAGCTAAGCTACAGCTAAACTAAAGCTAAGCTAAAGCTAAGCTAAAGCTAAGCTAAATATAACCTAAAGCTAAGCTAAAGCTAAGGTAAATCTAAGGTAAATATGCCCTAAAGCTCTAAGGTAAAGCTAAGCTAAATCTAAGCTAACGCTAAGCTAAACCTAAGCTACAGCTAAGCTAAATCTAAGCTAAAGCTAAGCTAAAGCTAAGCTAAAGCTAAGCTAAAGCTAAGCTAAAGATAAGCTAAAGCTAAGCTAAAGCTAAGCTAAAGCTAAGCTAAAGCTAAGCTAAAGCTAAGCTAAAGCTACGCTAAAGCTCAGCTCAAGCTAAAGCTAAAGCTAATGTTAATGCTAAAGCTAAAGCTTCCAGGGACCTGGGGGAACCGCGGGGCGGATCCTGGGGGAACCGCCCGGGGCGGGGAGCACTGCCCGGCCCTTTAAGCATACAGGGTAAGAACCCTTCTAGGCAGAGCCTAGATAGGGAAAAACGTTTCCTCGGATCCTCTGCCCCATCCATGTCATGCGCGCCCCGTCCCCGGAGGAAAATTTCCCGCCCCATCGCGTTCCTCAAAGGCTCCATGGGGCTGCGGACCGAGGCTGCGGGCTGCGGACTGAGGATCCCGGGGCCCTGGAGCTTCAGTCCTCAGTCCCGGGGCGTCTTCGAGGGGCCCCGGCACGGACTTCCGAGATCCCTCGGGACCTCCCCGCGCGCGCACCATGGGCTCCGGAAGAGTATTCTAGCAGGACTTCTCTTTCCGGCCCCGAGAGGAGGACCCGACGCCGGGCACGAGGCCCCCAAGACGGTCCAAAAGGGCCCCGAGTCGCCGAGCGATCGTTCCAAGACGCCCATGACGGCCGCAAGGTCGCCCAAGAGGCCTCTAGGACGCCCCCAGAGGCTGCCAGGAGGCCTCCCAAGAGGGCCCCAAGAGGCAAACAAATGGTTGAAGGATTCGGGCGTTCTCGCCTTTTCGGCGTTCCGACGCTTCAAGACGGCCCAAGAGGCCCCCAAGACCACCCCAAAACGGCCAAAGATGTCTCCAAGAGAGCCCCAAGACGGCCTCAGATCGTCCCAAGACGGCTCAAGAGGCGCCCAAGACGGCCCAAGAGGGCCCCGAGACGGCCCCAAAAGGGGCCCACGAGAGGGATAACGAACCAGAAACCGAGACTCCTGCCCAAGAGGCCCCAAGGAGGCCCCAAGAGGCGCCCAACGGCCCCGACAGGCCCCCAAGAGGCTACCAAGAGCCCCCCAAGAGGCCCAAAAGAGACCACAGAACGGCCCCCAAGAGGCCTCCAAACTGCCTCCAAGAGGCCCCCGAGAGGCCCCCCGCGAGATCCCAACGAACACTGAATAGGCTTCATACCCACAACCCAGGCACGTTGGCGGGATGGCCCGAAGGCAAATCAATATCCGCCGCTCTCAATTGGCTTGCCACAGGGGTGAATGGCGTGCCAAATCCTATGCTCGGTTGGGTTTTGGTTCTCTTCCACGAGAAATCCCACTGGGGCTTCGGCCCAACGCACTGGCCACCCGGAAGGCACCGCAAACAACCTCAACGCTCAGAAACCATTCCCCAAGACAGCTCCGAAGGGCCTCCAAGAGGACAAGATGGCCTCCAAGTTCGCCCAAGATGTTCCAAGATGGCCTCCAAGACGACACAAGAGGGTCCAACAGACCTGCAAGTCCGCCCCAAATCCCTCCAAGACGGGCCAAGACGGCCCAATAGGCCCCCAAGAGGCCTCCAAGACAGCCCGAGAGGTATCCAAGAGGTCTTCCAGGAGAGCCCAGAGAGGGCCAAATCATTGATTTTCCTTTGGTTGTTGATGGGTTTGGGCATTTGCACGTTTTCGGCATTCCAACGGCCCGAGACGGCCCAAGAGCCCCCAAAGATCGCCCCCAAATACCCAAAAATGGCCCCAGAGGCATCCAAGACGCCCAAGATGGCCTCCAATACGGCCCTGGAGCACCCCAGGAGGGCCCAAAGTCGGCCCAGAGATGCCCCCAAGACGGCTTCCGTCGGCGTCAGACGGGCCAGGAGGCCACCAAGACGACCCAAGACGGCCCAAGACGGCTTACGAGGCCCACAAGAGGTTTCCACGAGGGCCTCCAGAAGGACCGAAAGGCCCAATTCATTAATTTTCCGTGGCCGTTTGAAGGATGTTGACATTTGCCTCTTTTCAGCCTCCTGACGGCCCGAGACGGCCCAAGAGCCACCAAAGATCGCACCAAGTTCGCCCAAGAGGCCTCCCCAAGTCGGCCCCAAGAGGGCACCAAAGCGGCCCAGAAGGCCTCCAAGGCGCCCAAAATGGCCTCCAATACCGCCCCGGAGTACCGCAAGAGGGCCCCATGTCGGCCCAGAGAGGCCTCCAAGACGGCTTCCGATGGCGCCCGACGGGCCAGGAATGCGCTAGGACGACCAAAGAGGCCCCACGAAGCCCCCAGAGACTCCCAAGATCCCTCCAAGAGGCTCCCAGGAACTCCCAGGAGGCCACAAGAGTACCCCCAGAGGCTCCCAGAGGCTCCCTCCTCCTCCCCCTCCTCCACAATTATTCAATATGAATGCTACTCTCCCTCTTCCCCTGATGAAGGTTTGAAAGTGCTCGACCCCCCCCCGCGTACTGTTTTCTTACACACAGGTTTCCCCGGAGTTGGGTTTTCGCCTGCATGTTTTTCAAGTTGCTGCTCTCGCTGAGGCGCCGGCCTCATGTTCGGGCCCCGCTCGTTCCGAATCGTGCTCCCGCTGCAGCGCTTGCCTCATTTCTGTGTTTCCGCTCATTCCGAATCGTGCTCCCGCTGCAGCGCTGGCCTCATTTCCGCGCTTCCGCTCGTTTCGACTCGTGCTCCCGCTGCAGCGCTGGCGTCATTTCCCGTGCCATGCCACTGCATGCAATCAATGCTAGATTGATACTACGCTTTGCGGTGCTCTTCTACGCCATGCCATGCCGTGCTCAACAATGCATCGCGTACCCTTTCGGGATCATTGCCCTGCTCGACATCCGACTGTGCGAGTAGAGAGGGGATCTACGCCATGGTAAGGGATGGGAGGGAGGGGTAGGATGTCAGATATGACGCGAGCGCACCTAGCGTGTCCTCCACCTCCTCCTCCTCCTCCTCCTCCTC
Organism: Prorocentrum cordatum; assembly: GCA_963575745.1. Classification (NCBI taxonomy): domain Eukaryota; class Dinophyceae; order Prorocentrales; family Prorocentraceae; genus Prorocentrum; species Prorocentrum cordatum. Next base: position 1,242,233 of record CAUYUJ010008557.1, on the reverse strand, counting down.
CTCCTCCTCCTCTTTCTCCTCCTTCACCTAGATACTCCCCGCCATCATCCCCAAAATATTCCCCGAAAGGTTTCCACAACGGCTGGGGGAACACAAGGTCCGATAGCTTGGCAGAGCTTTTGCCACAATGCTCAGCCACATGGGCACATGGGCGACTCCAAAAGAAAGGGGACGGCGGTGATTCGCCGTAGGCGTCTTCGATCGGGGGTGGGCGACGCGCGGGAGAAGAGTGCTCAAGGCGTGGAGGAGGGTGGAGGGAGTGCAGAGGGGATGGGTGGGAGGGGATGGGATGGCAGGGCAGAGAGGGGGGGGCATGAGACGGCAGTGAAGGGGGCACTGGGCGAACGAAACTCGAGGGACCCACGAACCCCGTAAGACATGTTAGTACATCTGTTTTCTGGCACGCGTGCTACACTTTCGTTCTTCTGGAATGCCACCCTTACCTCTTGCCCTTCCTCCTCCTCCTCCTCCTCCTCGTCCTCCTCCTCCTCCTCCTCCTCCTCCTCCTCCCCCTCCCAAGTTAGCAAGTCTACCGGTATCAGCATCATCATCATCATCATCATCATCATCATCATCATCACCATCATCATCACCATCATCATCATGCCTGCTGACGATCTTTGTCGCTCGTCCGCCCTCCTCCTCTCATTTGTCGTCCGTCTCGTTGCCTGCCTCGTCCTGTTCATCCTCCCCCTCCTCCTCCTCCTCCTCCTCCTCCTCCTCCTCCTCCTCCTCCTCCTCGCGATCCTCCTCCCGTTCCCCTCTCTCTCTCGTTCTCTCTCTCGCCGATGGTCCCCTTCTTCGCTCTCCCGCCCTCGCCCCCTCCCGTCTTCCTCGCCGTCCCGGGCGCGGCGGCCCCAGCGCCCCGCGCGGCACCGCCCCGCGGAGCAGGCGCTGCAGGCGCGCTGCCGGCGGCGAGAGACCCGCCCCGTGCCCTTCTCGCGCCTCCGCACCGGAGGTGTGGAGAGGGCAGCCAGTGCTGGCCATCGCTCGGACGTCCATTCCCTGTGTTTTTGTTTGATTTCGCGCGTGGGTTTTTCGCCAAATGATCAAGGATGCTCCTCGATGGTCCTCGCCGAAGGCAAAATGCACACGTCCGAGCGATGCCAAGAATGTTGCAAAACGACCCACGGCCACGATGGCGCAGTCATCCAAATGGTGCCCGCGGGCCCCACTCGTCGGCCACAGAACTTCCATGGGCGGGGGGAGCACTGCATGCAGACGCTGCGCTGTTCTGGTTCAGTGTTGCGGGCTGTGGCAGCTCCTGCCTGATGGACAGACGGGTGGAGCGGTGGAACCACGCTGGCGCGGTCCCGCTGCAAGAAGATCGCAAGTCTATCAACGCGGCGTCCCCAGCTAATCCATCACGAGACGAACCTGCATTGCTCGTCCACCAGTGGTCTCGTCATCGAGCGGTGGCCGCGCTTGCCCGTGGCCTCACATAGCATCACCGCGCGGCGCAGGCCGTCGAGATCAGCGCCAGCCCGAGGCGCCTGCCAGTCCTCGTAGTGGATCCACTGCGACCGCCATGGTGGCAGGGCCAAAATGTGGCGGATGCCAGTGTCCTCCCCCTATTCCTCCGCCCCATTCCTCCTCCTCCTGCTCCTCCGCCCCATTCCTTCTCCTGCTCCTCCTCCTCCTCCTGCTCCTCCTCCTCCTCTGACGGCGAGGTTTAGCACAGGTTTTCACATGTGAAGAATCCGCCGACCAGAGAGGTTGCGTCCCCACCCTGGCGGGCCCGTTGTGGCGAGACATACGAAACCACATGCCAAACGCATGCACGCCCAGACGCCTGTTGGAGACTCCCCCCGTCCGCGCATGTATGTCTTAGTCTCCGATGGCTGCCGACTGGATGATTGGACCCCCCCTGGGTGGCCGCTGGGGCAAGAAACGCTGCTAGAGACGCCCCTCCGCACACGTATTTTTACGAGACGCTGCTCGACACACCCTTCTGGTACAGGGCCAACAAGTCCCACCAACACAAGCAGAACCCTGGGCCAGAGCCCTTTTATGTGGAAAGTTCGTGTGCGAAGGGGGGGGAACCCAACACGCGCCTGGCGCGTGGGCGCGGGGCACGTTGTTTCGCGTGCCCGTGGCCCCCCGGGGGGAGCCCAACTTCTAGTCAGCGGATTCGCTACGTACACGTAAGAATCGTGCGCGACACGTAAATCATACATGCGCGAGGGGGGGGACCCAACACGCACATGCCGCGCGCGCATGCAGTTGCACATGTAGAGAATCCGCCGAATCGAAATTGCGTCCCCCCCTGAGCGCCGTGGACCCCCTCCGCGAACGTATACGAGCCAACCGACTACAAACTGTGTCCCCCCCTGGAGGCCGTGACATGTGAAAACACGTGCCCCGCGCGCACGGGTCGACGAGCAAGGCGTATGTTGACTTCCACCCTCCTCCGCGCACAGATTTACGTACAGGATCCGACGACTAGACATTGGGCGGTTCCCCCTCCCCTGAGGGGCCGTGGTGGCAAGAAAATCACTGAAAACACATGTCGAACGCATGCACGCCGAGACGCACGCTGGAGACTCTCCCCCCCCGCATACGTACCCACGCCAGACGTGGCGGCGAGGGCCCCCCCCAGGAGGCCGACAGAAAGCCAAAGCGAGGGAAGGCTAGCGGTATCGGTGCCTCCTCCGAGGGTGGACGAAGGGGGAGGAAGGGATGGACGGACGAGAGGCCGAGTCTGGGAGCGCGGGCAGCGGTCGATGAAGGAGGCCCAGTCCAAGCGCCCCTGAAGGCAGGTGGACAGCCTTGCCGGGCCGAGTCGAACTGCGAATTGAGCCCTGGCCTCGGCGTCGGCCTTGACCTTCTCGGGGTCCAGGCCGCATGACTTCATGAAGGCTGGCCAAATCTTGTCCGCCTCCGCGCCTCAGCGAGAGGCTCCGTAAAAAATCAAAGCGCTGAAGTTGCGGCGACGACGACGAGCATCGAGGAGACGTAAGACTCGATTTTGAATGACTCGACTTGCACTGACGGGGATGTCAGAAAAATGACGAGACCCCGTCGGATCATTGACGCGAGCCCCCGCTGTAAACATCTCATGGAAATTGGACCGTCGAACTTCAGGATGGGCCCGTTAACAGAGTGTCGGCGACCCAGCGAACTCCATTCTCACGGTCTTACGGTTCCCCGAGAACGAGTTCGGTGCAAGAGCGAGCCGGCCGTGCAAGCATCAACAAAGGTCTGGCGGCACGGGTCTGGCGACGCACTTTTCGACCGAGCGGGTTTGGTGGCCGAGTCGCTGGGCCGAGCTGAGTGCGAACAAGCGGCCGCATAACCGGCGCAGGGATGGGCTCGTTGCATATCAGAGTGAGGGGGCCGAACGGTCATTCATTGTCCCTGGGTGCGTGGCTGAAGTGAGAAAATGTGATGAATATTATGTTCGTTGCGTTGTTGTGGTTGTTGTTGTTGTTGTTGGCGTTGATGTTGTTGTTGTTGTTGTTGGTGTTGTTAGTGTTGTTGTTGGTGCTGCTGTTGTTGTTGGTTGTTGTTGTACTTGCTGTTATGGTTGAACCATCATTTCTGATAACTAATTATTGTTTATCCCCCCTCACCGGTGCATGCTGTTTTTTGCTCAGTCAAAGCGTGCCCCTCGACACTCGCACCCTGTTTTTTGAAGGGAAAATCTTGATGCTCAAACTGTGCCCCCGGCCCCCCGGATCACATCAACAACGGCTCCCGCCTGAGATTTCCTCATGTTTACTCAAGACCCCCGCTCCCGCCTGAATTCCACACAATTTACGCAGGATCGGTGCTCCCACCTGCGAATTCCTCGCAATTTAGTCAGGACCCCCGTTCCCATTTGAGACTTCCTCAATGTACTCAAGAACGGCGCTCCCGCTTGAGACTTTCTCGCAATTGAATCAGGACTTCCTCGCAATTTAATCAAGACCCCCGCTCCCGCCAGAGAACCCCTCACATTTTGTTCAGGAGTTGCGCTCTCGCCTGTGACTTCCATGTGATGTATTCAGGAATCGCGCTTTCGACGCCCAGGAAACACGCTGCGCCAAGGACGCCGTCACAATTTACATAGGAATCGCGCTCTCGCCGTACTCAGGCATCCCGCTTGAATGTCCCACCCGCCCGACCCGCCCGTCAGGGGATCGCCCGCCCGTCGTGGGCTCCCGCCCGAGACTTCCTTTCTGGAACGGCGCTTCCGCCTAGGACTTCCTCAAACGTTCACGCTCTTACCTTCCTGCTCCTCCTCCCTCTCCCTCCTCCCTCCTCCCTCCTCTCCTCCATTCTCTCTCCCTCCTCTCTTCCCTCATCCTTATGCCTCTCTGCCCTCTCCCCTCTCCCTCCTGTCCCTCCTCCCTTCCCCCTCCCCTCTCCTGCCTCATCCCTCGCTCGTTCTTTTTCTCTCTCTCTCTCTCTTTCTCTTTCTCTCTCTCTCCCCCCTCTCTCTCTACCTCTCTTATCTGTCTCTCTCTCTCTCTCTCTCTCCCGCTCTCTCTCTCTCTCTCTCTCTTTCTCTCTCTCCCTCTCTCCGCCTCTAATCAACCGCCCCCCTCTTCGCTCCTTCTCTCCTGGCGGTGTCCCTCTTCCGTCGTCCCTCCGCCTCCCCTCCTCCCGCTCTCACTCGTTATCCTCCTCCTCTTTTTGCAGGGCCCACACCAATCCCAATGGCTGGCACATGTACGCCCACGAAGGATTGTCCGCCCTTTCAGGTTTGCCCGCCTGTCCAAGCCCGCCGCCCCCCGCAAAGAGAAACAATCCCTCAGAGGGGGTGTGATCGAAGACAAAAAGGGCGGGTATTGAGGGTGTGGGGAACTCGTTTTGAATGACACGCGGGCGAGGAAGACCGAACAATAATATAATGACTGTTGTTGTTGATGCCGATGTTGTTGTTGATGTTGTTGCTGGTGTTTGTTGTCGTCGTTCTTCTCGCGACCCACCCGCGACCCACCTCGCGACCCACCCCGCGACCCACTCCGCGACCCACCCCGCGACCCACCGCGCAACCCAACCGCGACCCACCCCGCGACCCACCCGCGACCCACCCCGCGACCCACCCGCGACCCACCCTGCGACCCACCCGCGACCCACCCCGCGACCCACCCCGCGACCCACCCTGCGACCCACCCGCGACCCCCCGCGACCCACCCGCGACCCAACCGCGACCCACCCGCGACCCACTTGCGACCACCCCGCGACCCACCCGCGACCCACCCGTGACCGATCCGCATTGGTTTGAAGAAAAAATGGGCGCATGCGGCGGGCTCGTTGTATAACTTGTGAAACGTTGGCGCCTGCGGCGGGCTTCTCCAGAGTCTCGCAGACTGCCGACGTCCCCACCGCCCCCTCACTCTTATCCACACCTGCGGGGTGCTACGTATCCAAACTTATTGGACGCTTGAGCGTCTATGCCTTGACTTCTTTCGCCGAGCTCCTTAGCTCTGTGGTCGACAAAGCGACGTGGTACACACATCGGGCCCATCCGAGCTATGTCAAGAGATGCTCTCTTCCACACGCACACACACACTTATAGAACAAACCTCTTGCGGTCGCCACGTACGTATTATCCAGTTTGAATGTCAGTCTTACCAGCGCTACAGAAAACTCGTGTCAGGCGCCGCACGGGGGAGCCCATTCTGTCAAAGTCTTGCCATCAGAGACATTCGATAGAAGACTGCCCCCATGATCTGCCCGAGCTGCGCCCACATTTGTAACGAGCGCCCAATCAACAGACCTGAAAACAGGCCTGCCTAAAGGAATCCTGAACCTCTTCCGAACTCGAAGGGGTCCTTGTACCCAGCATCTTGACTGTACTGATCAGGCGCGCTGAAATCACCCTTCCCACCCCGCCCACCGTTCCCCCTGCTCCAAAATCCCACTGTAACCTTCTTCGGGTGGTCAAGGAGATGAACAAATGTAAGAGTCCCTACATCAAAACGCTGGTTCGGAATTCGGCACCTATTTGGCCATATTCAACGGGCTCTTGAAATTGTGACGGGGGCACGGTTGGATGCCTCAATTGCTCGCGCGCTGAACGCACGATCCCGGCTGTTCATGCTCCTTGATCAAACGACTCGACCATCCTGACGAGCCCAGACATGTCGCCTCCCCAAGGATATTGCAATGTACATTCCCCAATCTGTGCTTGCACTGAAGGGGTCCTAGCGGATATTCCCCAATCAGTGCTTGCACTGAAGGGGTCCTAGCGGAGGTTGAAAGATTTGGCGAAAATTTCCCGCCGATTTCGGTTGCAGGCTGCATTCCCGGGTTCCCAGTTTCGGGTTCCCAGATTCCCGGTTCCGGGCCGATTTCGGTGGGCGGCGGGGTTCCCGGGTTCCCGGGTTCCTGGTCGACCTTCTTAGCGATCGGTCTCACCATCGATCACACCTCTGTGTTCCTGGTCGATCTCCTTATCGATTTCTTTATCGATCCCACGATTTATCAACCCATCCACTGATTGGGGTTTTCTTTAGTGTGATACGCTTCTGCCTCAGCGCTCATTTGCCATAACGATCCCCCCCTCCGTATCCCTGTGAGAAAACACTATGCGCGCACGCTCGTGCAGCTTAAAGCACAGGCTGCACAGGCTGCTTCAATAACTCAAAATCTGGACGCGCGCACACATATGCCGAAACCATGCCAGGCACATGTGCGATGTCAGCCATAACCCAACAGAACCCGTCCGTTTGCAGTGCAACTATACCAGGTCTTCTGCCCACGCGCGGTTGCTGAAGCAATCTTGTCCAACACCTGCTTCTCCATCTCACCACGCGGCGCATTCACGTTGGTCCCGCACACGCCCAGTGCACGGATCCGTATCAAGTAATACCATGCGGGCCACATGCGCGTGCCGCTACGAGCGCGTGACGACATCCTTCCAAAACCATTTGTGCTCGAAGCATGTTGAAGTAGAGCTGCTGAGAGCATACGAACATACACTAGCAAAATACCCAGCCATATGCAAGCGTGAGTACCGCAAGGCAGGTGGGACGAAGCAGTGGGGGATTCACTGTGGCGCCACGAAACATGCAAGGAGTGTGCCGAAGTGTGCGGGGGGACGCATGCGATCCTTGCCGCAGGAGCCTTCGGTGGACCTCCCTGATGGGGCCAGGAAGCGTGTGAGAGGGGGCGCCGGAATGGGCGGGGAGACGCATGCGAACTCTGCCTCACAAGCCTTCGGTGGAGCTCCCTAGCTGTAGGGCCAGAAGCGTGTGAAAGGTGCGCCGAAATTGGCGGCGGGACGCGCGCGACTTCTGACTACCTACCAGACCACCCCAACCCAACCCGAAGACCCGGATTTCGGGTTGGGGGGGGGTATGGGTTCCATACGTGTTTTTTCGATGTTCCCCGACCCCCCCCCAACTGGAAATGGAGGGCTAATTGAGGCCTTCGGGTTGGGTTGGGGTGGTTTGGTGGGTGGTGAACTTCTGCCACTGGGGCCTTCGGTGTAGCTGATTTTCGGGCGTTCACACCTGCGAGGGGCGTGACGAAGTGGGCGGGGAGACACACGCGAACCCCGGCAGAGGATGGGGGGGGGATTTGGAGGTCGTCTCCATGCACTCTGAGGCCTCCACAGGAGAGAAGGAGCTGGGAGATCGAAAAGGTACCGATACCGCTACACCCTGCGAAATGCTTAAGAAATCATGGGTTAAGACATTCATAGTCTCAGAACTTGAACAAAAACCCAAGATTTCTATCAAAATCTTAAGATTTACATTGAAACGTTAAGAGTAATCGAGACTCTGGCCGAAAACTTAAGTTTTCTTAAGCATCGCCTGAGGTGTACTCCCCGGGCCCATCTCAGGGTGCTCTCTGACCAGAGTATAAAACAGAATCCAGCGGCGTCGGCGAAGACTCTCCAGGACCAGCAGCGGTATTGTCATGAACGGCGCTGCCTCACAGTACCGTCGGACCTGGCTCATGGCACGCTACTGACCGCCTGACTTAGCACTAACGATCTCTGCAATCGCGCCAAGGGGAACGAAAGATAAGAAGCGAACCATTCGAAGGTCATTAGTGGGCCATTACTGTGCTGCAGTAGTGCGTCAAAGATCATTAGCAGGTCACCAGTGAGCCCTTAGTGGGTGGGTCGATCGCATTATTGGGCCAATGGTGGGCCAAATTCAGTAGCAGGCCATGAGCGGGGCCATTCGCGGGACGTTGGCGGGCCATCGTGTGGAATGTGTGGGCCATTAGTGGGGCGAGAAGAATCCGTCGACCCTGTCGGCGTGTGCGAAGGGTGTGTCGGTCCGAGTCCTCGTCTCCGTCAGGGGTCAGATAACCATCCCCCCGTGGGGGGCCCGGGGCTGCAACAGGTACCCAAAACAAGCCAAGAGTGCCCAAAGAGGCCCCCGAGACGGTCCAAGAGGGCCCCCAATCGCCAAACGATCGGTCCAAAACGCCTTCGCTCCTAGACTGCCCAGGAGACCTCCACGACGCCCCAAGAGGCTTCTTCCAAAGGCACTCCCGAGAGGGCCACAAGAGACAAACTGACATCAGTGATTTCCTTCGGGTTTTGACAGACTTGGGCGTTCTCGCCTTTCCAACACGGCCGAGACGCTCAAAAGCATTCCAAGAGAACCCCGAGACAGCCCAAAACGCCACTCAGACGGCCCCAAAAAAAACCCAAGACGGCTCCAAGAGCGTGCCTTGACGCGGAACCCGAACGGACATTTCGAGCCCTCGGCCCCGAGAAGCTCCCAGGAGGCCCCAAGAGGTTCCCACGATGCCCCAAGAAGCCCACAAGAGGCGCCCACTACACCCGAAAAGGCCCCCAAGAGGCTCCCAAGAGACCCCAAAGTTCCTCCCCAGAGGCCCCTGAGAGCCTTCCCAAGAGACCTCGAGAAGCATCCCTCAGGACTCGGGCCAACGTCAGCGTCGTCGTCGTCGCCGCCACCGCCGCCATCGTCGTCGACGTCCCCCGTCAGGGTCGGCGGCACCGGCCGTAAGGCCTTCGCAGTAGAGGGGCGTTCCATCAGTACACGTCGTTCATTCTTAATCGTGCTCATTTCTAATTGTGCTCGTTTCTAATTGTTCCTGGCCCCCTAGTGGCCAGTAAGAGGCCCAGAATAGAAGACTTAGAAATAAAAGGATCTTGGCTCCCCAAGAAATCAAAGAACTTCCGAATAACTAGACATTAACAATGTGTAGCTGTGCGGGATCGGTGCGCTCTTCCCTCGGGGAGGAGGGGCATGGCAGCGGGGAGGCGGCAAGAGAAGAGGTCCACGGGCCGAGCGTGTCAGAAGCCTCGGCCCGACAGCCCGCAGGCTGAGCCGCTCCTCGGGGGCATGCTGCGGCCACAAGTGGACAGGCGCGTTCCACCACTCGCAAAGTAGCTACTCGCACATGGCCTCGATCCGCCGCGGGGGATCCACGATATAGATGACATCGAGGCGAACAAGCATGTCTCGAACGTTTGCGAGTAGGCACGTTGCCAGTAGTGGAGCGCGCGCTCGGTGACAAAGCTAGGGCCACGAACTTTATATACCGACGTTTTTTTTCCGACCCTGCGCTGAAATTCGCACAAGAACGCGGATACTGGCGTATACGGGATCCTGGTGTATACATGTTTCGTTGTTTCCCCGGGGAAGCAGGGGAAAAGTATACACCACACCACCCCGACGTCGTCCCCGGCCCTCAAAAAGTCTTGGGAGTGAAAAACTACCCGCCACTGGTGTAGATGTTCCAGTTTCCGAAAAGGGGCGCGGCCGACCCCGGGAGGCCCCGAGCCCCGGGCTGCCGCCGAGCCTGTCGTAGTTGGACATCATGCCGCTGTAGGTCTCCCAGGCGCCTGGGCCGGGGGTGCGCGGCTTGCGGCCCACGAAGCTGTGGTGCGGTGAAGCTGCTGCTGAGTCTGTTGCGCCGTGCGCGTTGCACTCACTTGCCATCGCTCGGACGTCCATTCCCCGTGCATTTCTCAATCTCGTGCGTGTATTGTTCGCTTGATGATCAAGAATGCTCCTCGATGGCCGTCGCCAAGAAAAAAGCACACGTCCGAGCGATGCCAAACTCAAGGATCGGTGGCAATCTACGGGTCGACCGCTGGGTGCCGCTTGAAGCAGGTCGTTCTCACGATCGGGTTCGCTGCTTGAACTACCTGGGTGGTCTGGCATAGCTGCTCGTCGCGCTCGACAGAGATGCTCATCATTCAAACGTCGTCCCTGGTCGGGTGAGGCACGAGCTTCGCTGTTCATACGTTGCCTACGTTTATGCGGGGATGATTGTTGCACGGCTTGGAGTCTGGAATACGTTCCTTTGAACAATGCGCCATGCTCGCATATTGTGTGGGTTTGCTTTGCTGTGGCAGCTGCAGGATCATTGCCTGGATCTACTGCGATGGGATGGTATGTCTCCAAAGTCGGTGCAGAAGAGTGATAAAACATCTAAGCAATTGCAATGCTCAATCTCGATGAGTTGGCGTTACGTGATTATCAATCGGTGCACGTTTCGTGGGCCACTTGTTCTATCCGTTCTCCTGCATGAGACCCCATGCTTGGGATCTGCTGCTGGTGATCTCCTATACGACCGGCAAACCCCATCAGCCCTTTAGGGCGTGAGTGGTTTAGCGAGTTCCCCTTTTCCCCGTCGGGGAAGGGTTTACCCCTCCCCCTACCCCCTTACCCCTGGGTCTGGACGGGGGGGGGCGGGTCGTTGGAGCGTCCAAGCTGGCCTCGGCGAGAAGGCCAAACTCACTGATGTTACCAAGGTTTTGGCCACACTTGGGCCTCGGGGGAGGGGGGCGGGGCGTAATTCAGTACGACCCGCCATCTCACCGATCTCCTCCAAAATTGCCCCAAGGTGGCATCCGAGGCCCCCGAGGGTCCGCAAGAGGCATCCAATCTGCCCGCAAGAGGCTCCAAAGAAACCCCCAAGAGGCCCCCCGGAGGCACCCAAGACGGCCTAACAGGACTCAGCGAGAAGGCGAACATCTGTGATTGTACCAAGGTGTTGATTACATGTGGGCCTCCTGGGGAGGAGGGGCCCTAACCTAAGGAGCCCCCCTCCTTTGATCGATCTCCTCCAAGATGGTCCCAAGATGGCCCTCGAGGCTGCCAAGGCTGCCCCGAGATGGCCCCAAGGGGTACCCAGGAAGGATGCCCCAAGAGGCCCCCAAGATGCCCCCAAAAAGCTCCCAAGAGACCCCCAAGAGGCTCCAAGAGGTCCCAAGAGGCCTCGGCGAGAAGGCTAAAATCACTGAATCTACTGAGGTTTTGGCCACATGTTAGTCTTCTTTTCTTGGGGCGGGGGGGGTAATCGCACGGCCCGCCCTTTGATCGATTTCCCCCAAGGTGGCCCCAAGATGGCCCCGAGGCTCCCAAGGCCCAAGAGATGCCCAGGATGCCCCAAGAGGCCCCCAAGACGTCCCCAAGATGCCTCCAAGAGGTTACCAAAGACTCCCAAGAGGCCCCAAGAGGCACCCAAAACGCCCCAAGACGGCCCCCAGGACTGCCGAGAAACCTCCCAAACGCCCCAAGATGACTCAAAAAGCTTTCAATATGCATCCGAGGAGGCTCCGAGAGGCATCATGAAGCCTTTGGACGTTATGCTCGCCCTCCTCCTCCTCCTCCTCCTCCTCCTCCTCCTCCTCCTCCTCCTCATCATCATCATTAACATCATCACCGCCATCAGCATCATCAACATCATCAGCATAATCCTCAGCATCATCATCAGCATCGTCATCATCAACAGCAGCATTCTCAGCAGCATCGTCACCATCATCACCACCAACACCATTATCATCATCATTAGCATCAGCATCCACATCATCATCATCAACATCATCATCATTTTCATCATCATCATCATCATCATCATCATCATCATCATCATCATCATCATCATCATCATCATAATCATCATCATCATCATCATCACCCGCATCATCACCCTCATCATCATGTTCAGCAGTATCATTATCATCATCATAATCATCATCATCATCATCATCATCAGCATCATCATCATCAGCCTGTTCCTCCTCTTTTCTCCTCCCTCCTCCTCCTCCTCTTCTGCATCCTCCTGCTCCTCCTGCTCATCCGATTCCTCATCCACGCTCCCTCTCTTGGGACATGACGTCCTACGCAGCCCAGGTACTCCACTCCGTGATCCACCACAGGTTCCGACAGACGGGACTGTAAGTTGACTGTTGCGACTGCAGAATCGCAAACCTTACCGGGTATAGACTTCGCACACGTGGGTTCTTCAGACTGGTGCAGATGTCCGTGAACTGTCCGCAACCTCGCAGGGCCCCATTCTGATGGTTTGAACTCCCAGTCCCCAAGGACCATCCAATTAATTCCCATGGCATGCAGCATGCCCGCATGTCGCACGACGCCCTCGATGATGAAGGCGCTGTCGGGTCCGAGGCCTTGACCGTCGAGAACATAGACGCTCGCGATGGTCAGCCCCTTGGCGACAATCCAATGTATGCGGGCAGCAGTGAAGCGCAACGCAGGCAAGCCAGCATGACCTATGCATGATGGGGCCTCAATGACCATCATGCCGGTAGTAGCTACCGCGCAGACACCCCCACTGGTCCCTCCGTCCTCGGTGAGCAACGCCTCTGCCCAGACTCCGTGATAGTCTAAGTCCAGCGCCTGCTTCCGCATCGGATGCAGACGATCGCCGCGTGCGTAGTGCTGCTGAACCGCAATGACCTTCCCAGGTGGCTCCTGAGCCAGGTAATCTACCAACGAACCCGCACCTGAGACATTGACCGTGGTTACGGCGCCCTTCGCCTCATCCAGCGATTCAGCGTCTCCTGTGTCATGGGTCTTGGCCTGGCCATCTAAGTGCTCGCCTTGCTCTGTAAATGAATCAGCCCTGGCCGCAGGTCGACTCGCCGCCATACCCCGCGCCGAAGGCGATGTCCCAATAGACGTTCCCTTCCCGAGATCCTCGGCCCCAGCGGGCACAGCCGCGCCGCCCTGTCCGCTGAGCCTTCCAAGGGGAAGGGCAGTGCCTGATGACGCGCCGCCAAGGTACAAACACGATGACCCAGTCATCGTTCCGCCCCCCCAGAGACCCTCGGTCTCAGCAGTCGCGCCAGGCAAGCCTTCCAAGGGGCGGGGCGATGCTCATTTAACCCGCGCCATCTCCCATAACCTGATTGATTGAAGTCGACCCAACCCGTCTCGAAGGCACTCTCAATTGCACTCCGACAGACTAGATAGCGCCACTGCAGTATCCGACGTCGTCTCTGCACACCTCGCCCGTAATCCCGCGCCAGTAGCAGTCGCAATGATGAGAAACCATACCAAAGACCGTACGATGCCCCACAGCGTTCGTGGCCCATGGCAGCTAGGCGCACGGCTTGTAGGCGCTGACCCTGCGATGCAACATGTCGGAAGCCGATCGCAACTTGGGACAATCCAGATTGAGGAAGTCCTCGCTCGGGGTGCCGATGTCCGCGAACAGCTGCTTGAGGTCACCTTCGGAGGCGCCTTGGAGCGAAGGTAGTGGCTCCAATTCAGGAACATCTTCCACATCATCTGGGGTAGAGCCAGCCGCGAGACCACTGTCCGCCGCTGCATCTGCGCCTGCGCCTGCGGCTGCCACCAACTGGAATGCCTCCTCTGTCTGCGCAATCTTGTCCAAGAGCTCGTCTTGCACATCGTGCCTCCTGAGTGTGGCCCCCAGCGTCTCGATGGAGAAGCTGCCCGCCACGGTCTGCGCCGGTTCTCCTCCAGAAGCTGGAGGCGGAATAAGCTTCCTGGCGAGCTCGAGGCGCTGACCTTCCAATTCCACCAACTGTAGCCGAAAGTGCGAAAGCGAAGCCTCCTCCTCGGCGGCCGTGGCTTCCAACTTTTTGATGGCGTCACGCGGCTGCTGCGCTGCTGCGTCCGCCCGCTGAATCTTCTGCCCCAGATGATAGATCTCGCGACTGACCTCTGCGAACTGCGCCCCGACGGGCCTCGGATCCCGTCGTTTCGCCACCACCGATTCACGATCAGCCGGGAGTTTGGTGCGGACGGCACCCAGCTCGAGCACCTGCTTGACCAGCTGCTCGGGCACCCTGTGCAACTTCTCGTCCAGAATACGTATCTGCTCGTCCACCTGAGCAGCCGATGGGTTGCCTGCCCCGTCAAGAGATGTAGCATCACCTCCGACTTTCATTGCGGCATCTCGTCCTGCGCCAGCATCCCGCCGGCGAAGCTGCGCCTGCAAGTCCGCCACCTGCTGCTCGAGCATGCGGTAGCGATCCTGCGCCCATGGCCCGGGCGGAGGCGATCCTGTCCGAACCGAATGCGTCGGCGACCCACCAACAGCTGCCTTCGCTCGTCCAAACACCAAGCCTTTGTGCAACTTACACTGCACACAATGGACACGCACACCGAAATGTATACAAAAAAACCCTTGTTCGGATCCCAGGAGTAAACGCAATCCTTGGAATACCAGTATTGACGATGCTCATCCTCTCCTTCACTCCCCATCGCGACGCCTGCGCATGCCGCCGAGGCCAAGAGGGTAGGACCACCGCCGACGCCGTTGGTGCGATGAGAGCAAAAGCAGTCGTGACAAAGGTGCCGGGCGGGCATGCGGTGGGGGCCGCGACCCCCCCTTGCCACTAAGACCAAGTCCCGGACAAATGGCTGCGGATTTGAGCCAAAATAGCTACGGAGCAACCTCCTCCTCCTCCTCCTCCTCCTCCTCCTCCTCCTCCTCCTTGGGTGGTCACCGCTGGGCAGAGGCGAGGCCGCGACAGGCTGCGGCGAAAACCCACAAGCGAGGTCGCGCCTCTGCGTCGCGTTCGGCGACGCTCGCCTCCCGCGCGCCGCGGTAGCTCGGGGGCAGGGATCGCGGGGCCCAGTGACGCTCAGAAGCCTGCGGCATGGGCCAAAGTTGGAGCCAAAGAGGCCACGAAGCCCAGGCAGATGCAGGATCTGCCCCTGCGAGTAGGATACCGTTGAAGGCGTGACTGCGGGCTTCCAAAGCACGCGAGGTGCGCAAATCGAGTGAGAGGTGGTCGGTGAACTCCAGGATTGCCCTGAGGCTCCTGTGATAACGATGCGAATTGACGAACATGTCGGCCTCGTGCTTGGTTGCTGCCAGTATGATGATTAGCGTTGATGATTATGCTGGGGATTCCCCTTGGCGGATCAGTGATTCGGTGGAACTGCGTGGCTACAGGATGGACCGACTGCTTGGGCTATGCTGGCGTCCTGAATAATCGCCCCGGCGTGCGTGTGAAAAGGCGGTTGCAACTGAATTCCGCACACATTACCAAACGATATGCTGATAAACATAACGATCGCTTGCCAGCACCTGGGACACGTTGAAAGTCTCGGCGCTGCTCGCGCTACCGAGCCGAATGCTTTGATTTGCGGTGAGGCACGGCTGCGGCACATTGCGACTTTTCAAGGGGCAATGTATGGCTGCATGTTGAGCTGCTGGCGGTATCTGCTTGTCCGCGTCGGCTGACCTGCGCCTATAGTCCAGGACTGGTGGCGCGGTCCGCGTCGTGCTTGCGTTTTCCATATTTACAGAACGTCAGTTTGATCACAATTTGGTTTTTGGAAACGGAGTCTTCTGGGAACGATCAGGCCTTGACGGCCACCATGCCTTGCGCAATTTGGGCCTGCCAAGCTGCCTGAAGAATGAGAAAACTGCATTCGCGTGAACATTCGGAGGTCTGCGCGGACCTCCTCGATTGGCACTGGACCCCCCTTCCAGGGGGCGGCATCGAAGGCGCCGCAGGAAGGGGGCTCAGCGCCGATCACAGAAATCCGCGAGGGGATTCGGGAGTTTGCGTTCACCGATGCGATGAACGCCAGCGCGTTTCTTGAAGCTGTCCGAAGAAGACCAGGCGACCCCCCCGACGGCACCCGCAACCCGATGCGAATCGGCCGCCCCGCGGTTGTCGCTCCCCCGGCGCTTTCGCCACGGCCCGTGAGCTCACGGCTCGCCGAGCCACCGAGACTGCACCGACGCCTGCCATAATCTCGCGAGCAATAACCTCGCCACCGCGCTGCGCTGTATCTAATGCGCGTGTGTGTATGTATGTGTGTGTGAGTGCGCTCTGGCCCTGCGCGCCCGGCTGCTGCTGCCCGTCCGTCTGCTCATCATCGAACTCTTCGGCATCTGAGCGTCCCTCCTTCCTCTCGGCCGTCCCCCTTTCCATCTTTGCTCGTCGACCAAGTCGCTAATTAGTTGGTGCCCCTTTTCTAGCTTCACGCTGGAGCAGATGTCGCCGCCTCGCCGCTGACAGAAAAGAGTGTGTGTGTGTGTTGTGTTGTGTTGTGTTGTGTTGAGTTGAGTTGAGTTGAGTTGAGTTGTGTTGTGTTGTATTGTATTGTATTGTATTGTATTGTATTGTATTGTATTGTATTGTATTGTATTGTATTGTATTGCATTGTATTGTATTGTATTGTATTGTTTTGTGTTGTGTTGTGTTGTGTTGTGGTGTGGTGTGTTGTGTTGTGTTGTGTTGTATTGTATTGTATTGTATTGTGGTGTGTTGTGTTGTGTTGTGTTGTGTTGTGTTGTGGTGTGTTGTGTTGTGTTGTGTTGTGTTGTGTTGTGTTGTGTTGTGTTGTGTTGTGTTGTGTTGTGTTGTGTTGTGTTGTGTTGTGTTGTGTTGTGGTGTGTGTGTGTGTGAGTGCGCGCGCGTTTGTGCAACCATCCCACCCAAAGAAGAGCATTCGCCAGGCGGAGGACCCGACCATGTGCGGCTGCGAGTACCGTAACACAGGTGGAACCTGAGGGATCGGGTCCAGCAAAGGGACTAGGGTGTGCGAATAACGGAGAGAGCGTGATCCACCGCCGCTTTACTGTGGAAAATTGCCAACCTTTTCCTCCGGAGCCCGGGGGTCGCCCCCCCCCCCCCCCCTCTCCGAAAATCCCCCCCCCCCCCCTGCTGGACCCCCCCCCTTCCCCCCGGCAAAACCCCCCCCCTCCCCTAACCCCTCCCCCCCCCCTCCCCTCGAAAACCGGGGGGGGTCACTACCGGTTCGAATCTGGAAAACCGGGGGGGGTCACTACCGGTTCGAACCCCCCCCCCCCCTCGAAAACCCGAGGGGGTCACTACCGGTTCGACCCCCCCCTCCCCACACGCACCGCCAGCAAACGACTCCCGGTCCCTACCACCGTCCGCATCACATCCCCCACTGTTGTTCCCAGCACCACTGTCCTCACCACCACTGTCCCCACTGGTTCCACCACCGTCCCTATACTGTCCCCACCAGTGCCCCCAACACTGTCGCACTGTCCCCACTGTCCCCGCCACTGTTCCCACCACGGTTCCACTCTCCCCACTGTGTCCACGGCCCCAACCACTGCCCGACTATCCCCACTGTCCCCACTGTCCCACTGACTCCTCCGCTGTCCCACTGAGCTGTCCCACTGTTCCCACCACTGTCCCCACTGTCCCCACCACTGTCCCCACTGTCCCTCTGTCCCATTGTCACACCGCCGACCTCGCCACCGCCTTCACCACTGTCCCCACCACCATTGTACCCTCCACTGTCCCACTGTTCCCACCTGATTCCCACTGTCCCCACACCACTGTCCCCACCACCACCGTCTCCACCACTGTCCACTGTCCCCCCTTTTCCCACCATTGTCCCCACCACTGTCCCCACCACTACCGTCCCCACCACTGTCCCGCTGTCCCACTGTCCCCACCCACCACTGTCCCGCTGTCCCCTCACCACTGTCCCCACCAACACCGTCCCCACCACTGTCCGCACCCCCACTCGGTTTTCGAGGGGGGGGGGGAGGGGTTCGAACCGGCAGTAACCCCCCCTGGTTTTCGAGGGGGGGGGGGGGTTGAACCCGTAGTGACCCCCCCCCTTTTCATGATGAACTGGGGGGGGGGGAGGGGTTCGAACCGGTAGTGACCCCCCCGTGGTTTTCCGGAGGGGGGGGGGAGGGGTTCGAACCGGAAGTGACCCCCCTCGGTTTTCCGCCAGCAGCGGTAGAACACGCTCTTTCGAATAACGGAACAACGTTGCTGATGTGGTCGCAGAGGTCGGCCGCAGCGAATTACACCTGGATGTAACCCGTCACGACTGATTTGCGCGTCTGTCGGCGCGGCCCCGGGTGGCAGCATTCGGCGTGGCCTGCGGTGGAGCTCCACATGGGGCAACGAAACGTGTGAGGAGTGTGCCGAAATGGACGCGGTCGCGTAGGCGAGTCTTGTCCATGGGGCCTTTGGCGAACCATGACATGTGTGGCCTCAGGTGGACCTCCCGATGGGGCAACGAAACGTGTGAGGGGTGCGCCAAAATGTTGTGGAGAAGGCATGCGAACTAGGATGTTTGGCCTTGGGTGGGGATCCCTAGGGGGCCACCAAGTGTGAGATGTGTACCAAAATGGCGTGGAGAAGGTACTCGGTCCATGACATGTGGGGCCTTAGGTGGAGCTCCCTATAGGGCCACGAAACGTGTGAGGGCTGTGACATGCGGAGGAGGCAGAAGCGGGAGGAAGAAGGGGGAGGAGGAGTGAGTGCGTGAGTGAGACGTAGGCGATGTCACTTCAAAACGAGGACCCAACACCACAGGATGGTTGGGGAAACCCGCATAAACCTAAACCTTCGGAGCTGAACTCGGATTTCTTGGATCGGCGAGGGATCATCCCTGGCGCGCGGAGCGCGCCAGGGGAGGCGCCAGAGGCGCCGCGCAGATCCAAGAGATCCGCGGGGGATTCCAGAATTTGTAGCTTATGCCGTTTTCTTTCCTCGAGGCGTGTGCCCATCTCACGCATCATCACCATCATCCACCTCGCGCATCCGTCTGTGCTCTCCTGCTTCCCACCTTTTCCCCACGGCGCTTTGAGCAGGGACCGACCGTCCCGGCATTTCTATAGTCCTACCACGAAATGTTCTTAGAACCCAAGAAAATGTTCCCAGAACAAAGACAATGTTCTTAGAGCATAAACCTGATATGTTAAAACGAGACAGTCCCAGCCATAATGCTCTAACAACATTTCGCGCAGACCACAAAAGGTTCTTAGAACATTCTTTGGTGGGACTATAGGCGAGCCAAGACGCTTCGCCAATGCTTGAGCGCTGTGGTCTCGCCACCGCTCCGACCCAAGCACCGGCCCAACACCTTGCCGACCAGGTTCCGTGGAAAAGCGTGTGCGCGTGTGTGCAGTCGGGTGCTTCTCCATGCACGCCCGCTCGCCTCGCGCTGTGCCCCACAGACCTGCAACGCCCGGCGGAATTCACGATGGCTCGTGCCCCATGCTGACCCCGCCGCCTTCTCCTCCTCCTCCGCCCCCCCCTTCTCCTCTTCCTCCTCCTCCTCGTCCTGCTACTCCTCCTCCTCCTCCTCCTCCTCCCTCCTCCTCCTCATCCCCCTCCTCTCCCTACTCCTCCTCCTCCTCCTCCTCCTCCTCCTCCTCCTCCTCCTCCTCCTCCTCCTCCTCCTCTCCCTGACCCTCCTCCTCCTCCTCCTTCTCCTCCTCCTCCTCCTCCTCCTCCTCCTCCTGGCCGGTCCGGAGTGTGACGCTGCAAGGTTTGAACAGGCTTGAGAATGGCACGGGCAGGGTCGCCGCCGCATGGCGATCTTTCAACTGGAGAGCGGCGTTCGCGCGCGGAGCGTGGAGCCGCGCGGCGTGCGGCGATGGCATCCGCCGACGCCGCCGTCAAGAACTATGCGGGCCAGCTCGCGGCGCTGAAGGAGGTCCAGCGGGAGCTCGCGGAGATCTTCGGCCACCCCGAGCTGGCGGAGCGCGTGCTCGCATTGGCGCCTGCCCTCCGTGCGTGGTTGGAAGGGAGGTCGCCAAGCGGTGAGGAGAAGCTCAGGCGCAATGTCGCGTTGCACGCCGATGCTCCTGGCGCTCGCCTGGCGACGGCTTCGGTCCAGGTGCTGCGCCAGCTGGAACGCGGCCCGAGGATCGAGGCTCGCGTGGCGCGTCGGCAGGCGGCTGAGGCCGATGAGGCAGAGGTGGACGCGCCGACGGAGCTGGCGGCAGCTGGTTGCTCCCGCATGCGCTCGTCAGCCCCCGCCTTCGTGCCCATTTCGAAGGGCCTCGTCTACACCTGCGGGACCACGGTGTTCTCCTCAGGCGCGGTCGCGGTGGTCGGCGGCCAGGTGCACGGAGCGGCGGCGGAAGGGCTCGCAGCCCAGATGGCCCCTACGGGGGATGACTGCCCTGCCGAGGGCGCCGCGGGCGCTGCTGCTGCAGAGGCGACGGGCGCCGATGTGAGGGCCCCTACGGGGGATCACTGCCCTGCTGCAGGGGCCGCGGGAGCGTCGCTGGACGCGCAGACTACTGCAGGCCAGTGCCCACCCCATGGGGCCTCTTACATGGGGGGCTGGGGGGGGACGGGGGCGAATGCCATTCCCCCGTCTCCTGCCCGCGTCGACCCCAGGGGGCGCACTCGCCCTGGGGGCTTGGGAACGTTTCCCATTCGGCTGGACGCCGAGCTCGAGGAGAACGAGTCCGACGCCAACGTCGTCTCGCCGTCCGCCGCCGTGGCCGACGCTGCTGCCCTGCGACCTGGTGGATCATCGAATTCAGCAGTGTGGTGGGCCGCCCGAGCGTGCATCGCCAAGGCGTGGTTGGAAGTGAAATGGTCGTCGGCCTCCACCCCCAGTCACCATCCTGTTCACAGTGTGCGCGAGAAGTCGGGGGCGAAGTTGCAGCCCGACGTGATCAGCAACAGTGCTGCGACCAGGGCGTTCGACACGGGGGGAGAGAGTTCTGAGCTCAACGATTGGGAGAACAGTGTTACTAGAGCGCGACTTGTACGAGATGCTGAGACTCTACGGGGAGGACAGGCCGCTTCTTTCCTGCCCAGCGGCTCGGCTGTGATAGATTGGGCTGACGCCACCCGAAGTAGGGAGCAGCAGGAGTGCAAGCAAATGTGAGATGAAGGGTATGTGAACGTGTATTCTGCAGCTTTGAACGGTATTTGATGTTCTTCTGTACTGTCCTGCGCAGTGTTGTGTATGGTTACGGCAGGCCACTTTCGGCACATGGCAAGGGAGTTCTCACAGGACAGCGTGGGCTTCATATCCCAAGGTCCTGAGGCAGGCTGGCGCAGGTCTGGCGTTCGAGGGTGTGCTATGAGGTCGGGGCTTAGTCAGGATCGCACTCGCGATGGTCTCCACTCCACTCCACTCCTCCTTCGGGGATGGACAGCAACCCCTTCAGTAAAACGTGGTTGCACGAAGACGACCTCGGGCCCAAACCTGGCGGGCGCAAGCCTGGAAAATAACGGCCGCGGCGCCCTCTCGAGAGCCGAAAACGCACAGTTCACTAATCGACGTGTCAAGTAAGGGGTTCTGTCCACCCCCGACTCCTTCTCCCCGTCCTCCTCACCCGGTACGGTGAGGTTACCTGGCCGGTGGAGGGAAAAACAAGCGTGTGAATGTGCGGTCGTTGCGCCCTGTCCCAGCCGTTTAATCTATAAAGTCAGGCACGTTCAGTACATACTGACTCGCGACTGTGGTGCCACATCGCCGGATGAAAAGAGTGTGTGTGTGTATGCTTGTGAGAGTGCGTGCGTTGGCCCTGACTTGAATCCAGGATGTCACGGTCAAGCTGGAGCGCAGTCGACGGACGTACGTGCGCAACAAGCGAACCTGCGCCGCAGATGCGCTCGACAGGCTGACGGCTCGTCGCCTCGGCGGCGGGGAGCTTTGTGCGTCGAGACCTTGTCGTATCTCTGTCATGTTCCCCTTGAGAGTCATTTGTCACACGCATCGAGGACGACATGCGTGCATCTTTGTATCAAGCCCCACAGGAAAACAACCCTCCAGAATTTCGCCTCGCCTCACCACCGCGCAAGCCCCGGGGCGCGGTAGCGAATATGCCTGGCTGCGCAGCTGGATAAGGAACTTGCCACCCTCAGCCACAGCAGGATCTGCTGAAAGTGGGCACCTGCAGCGAGACGAAGAGAACTGACGCAGGACCTGAATTCGCAACGCCGCACTCGTCACCAGACATGTAGCTGATAAAAGATAGGATGCATGGCTGGCCGTTTGCATTGGCGGAGCCATCTATATCGTCATCATCGTGGATGGTACTAATGTGTAGAGGCACGCTGCGCCAGCACTGATGGAGTGAAAGCCGCCCTGAGCGAGTAGTAAACAACATGACTCTGCTGACAAGTGGAAGGGGGGGTCAAGGGGTTAGGTCGGGCATGTCCTCCTAGAGGCGGATTTTGGGCGACAATTAAATAATAGTCATAACATTCAGAACACATTCTTGAACAGTCAATGAAATCGTCCCCAGACTATGTTTTGACCATTGTGGAATATTCCTCCTGTAGAGGGACGTGCCCGACTTAACATTAAGCATGGGAGGCAGCGACGCAACAGTGCCCGGAGGGGTGGAGTGACGCGGCACGTTTCTTTTTGCCCCGAGCGCACGGCAGCGCGCGCGTCCCGGAAAGACAGGGTATCTGACAATATGCTCCAAGCCTGCCGCCTGCGAACGCGTGAAAACGCGACCCCAGCCCCCCACAGGAGGAACTTCGGACCAGGTGTGCGGCAATGGCCTCGCCTGCGGGGCGCCCGCAGCTGCGCACCTTCGACACAGCTGCAAAACATTATGACATATAAATGAAGGGGCCCTGGGACACACAACCAAGCAGACACAAATAACAAGATTCCCTATATTTTTCCAGGTATTTCCGGGGTTTTCGTCTTCCCCCCCACTTCCCATATCTTCCCATACTTCCTGGGGAATCGACGATTCATTCTATCTGTGTGTTTGTTCCATCCAGAATCAAATCAACAGTTGTTGGGGCTGGGGTCGGTTTCCCGCTGTTCGACCTGAGGCCTTTGAGGAAGGACGCGCCGAGGGCCCGGCGCCCCGCCCTCCTGCCCAGCAGGAGCCGCACGCGACGCGGCGGCCGAGCTCCTGCCCCGCGCCGCCTTGGAGACGCCGCCCGCACGCGGCGCAGCCCCTTCGTGCTGAGCGGTTTGCACAGGGGGGCGTCCCTCCAGGGGGGAGGGGAGAGCAGAGGATGACGACTGCTGTGGAGGAACGCGTGCACACACACACACACACAAACACGTTGGCACTAGCGCCGCGAAGCAGAACAGCACGACGGACCTGTGTTGCCTTTTCCGGCTCCCCGGTGCCCATACCGCGCCCCGGGAATGTCGAAAACTGCTCAGGATGAAAAAATTGCCCTCGGGAAGAGGTCGGTCGAACGCTCTCGGTACCCACGTTGGGGAGGAGACGGGAACACAACGTCGATGGTCTGTGTAGGAGTGGCTGGGAGGGGAAGGGGAAAAGGGGACGACGAGGACGACGAAGACGAGGACAAGGAATTCCTCAGGAAAAGACGACGCGGAGGACGCGGTAAGATCGGCAGTATTCACATGGAGCGGCTGTCGCCTCCGATTCGTGTTTCATCGTCTCGGTTGTCGGTAAGAAGAAGGCGCCGCCACACCAGTCGTTACGGCCGTGTCCACTGGCATATAGCCAACGCCTCCCTACTTCTCTTACTGCGCGGGGTGATGCGATGCCCCTCGAGTTGCCAATCCTCCTCCTCACTCCTCTCTGCTGAGATCCCAACATGCATACAAGTCCACCTCCGAACGCCTCCCCCCTCCTCCACCGATTCTCCTCCTCCTCCTTCTCCGCGAACCGGGAGTCCTGGCTCAACAAAAGCCAAACGAGTCGCTGCCATGCATGTGTCAAACGGCCGTGACAAGCGCGCCTTCGGCTCGGAATTCGCACGAATCGCAAGGGGCCCCCTCCTTGCCAGTCGCATCGCCTCGCTCGTGCATCATGCCTGACCAGGAGCAGGCGGAGAGGGAGAGGAGGAACACGCACTGTATCATGAAGGGGACGGCGAACGAGAAGCGAAGTGGAGGCAGAGGAGGAACACGCACTGTATCATGAACGGGAGTGGTGAGAGGAGTTGGAGGCAGAGGAGGAGGGCGACAAAGAGCAGGGGGAGGAGGACGAGAAGGGGGAGGAGGACAAAGAGGAAACTGAGACGTGCGGGATGAGGGAAGGGGGGGGATGGAGAGACGAGGACGGGATGAGGAATGGAGAGACGATCAGAGAAAGGAGAGCGAGAATAAGGCCGAGGACGGATCAGGCCGAGGAGAAGACGCAGGAGACGAAACAGGAGAGAGGGAGCGACAAAACGATAGAGAGAGGGAGAGAGACAGAGATAGCGAAAGAGACTGAATTGATGAGAGAATAGAGAGAGGAAGAGAGAGAGAGAGAGAACACTTACACACACGACACAGAAACAGAGACGAGCGGACCCAGGAGAGCATGGATGAGAGGGACGGAAGTAAAGGAACACTGATGAGGAGCACAAAAAAAACGCACGGCAGAAGGAGACACAGGAACAGGAGGGGAGAGGAAGAAGGTGGAGAATGGGGAGGATGTGTAAGAGTAAGGCCAGGAATAGGGACATTAGCACGAGGGTGATGAGGAACACCTCGCCGTGTACACTGCAACAGAGATCTCATCAGAAACGCGAGGCTTTCTCTGGTCTGTGGTGGACCCTTCTCCCCCCCACACACCCCTTCCCCTGGCGGTTGGACCGAACCAGAAGGCAGCACTGGAGACGCAACCGTGGGTGGCGGGGAGGGAGGACCGGCTTCCGCCCAAGACATCCCCGCCGACCACCGAAGGCTAACACGACGATCAGAGCGGGTAGAATTAGGTCGGGCCTGTCCCCGTGCAGGGGGATTTTGGGCGAAAAACAGAAAATACCCCAAACATACTCCAAACATGCCCCAAAAACCAAAATAGCTAAAAAATCGTCCCAATATTATATTTGTTTGTGTTATGTTTGAATTTTCCTCCTGTAGAATGACAGGCCCGACTTCAGGGTAGACTCATGAAACAAGGGCGCTCGAAATCGCTTGTGCTTCGCGCGCCTCCGATAGGGAAAGGAAGCGGAAGGGCCATTCGTCTTTTGCACGGCAGCGTGAACTTTCTCTTATTCGGCGTTTCGGCACTGAGGCGGCAGGGGGGGGGGGAGGGGGGGGAGGCTGGCTCTGGACCTCTGCTTCATGAGACTGTTCGCAACATGGCAAGGCGTCCCCTGGGGGAGACTCCGCCCGCTTGACACAGGTGCCAGAAACAGCCAGGATCTGCTCCATGGGGGGGGGCGGGGTGCGAGGGCCCGCACCGATCGGCAAAACAATGAATAAGAAAACGATGACGCTCCGGTGTCTTCTCTGAAGAGGCCAGGGACACACAACAAAAATACACAGAACTCCCAGGATTCCCCATCGTTTCCATATCTTTGGGGCTTTCGCCTTCCCCCCCACTTCCCAAATTGCCCCACATTCTCCTGGAAGTCGACGATTCATTTGTGTCTGTGTGCTTCTTCCACTCCTGATTGTCTCCGTCCATGCGGCATCCCTCGGAACTCCCCGGCCTCTCCCTGCCGCCCGGCTGCTCCTCCCGAGCCGCCTCCTCACGAGGGGCCCGGCGAGGGACCTCTGCAGGCCGAAGAGAGGGCGACACAGCTGTATATACTCAAGGGGCCCTGGGACACACAAGCAAATAGACACCGAATCCCAGAATCCTGAATACGTTCCAACAATCTCTGGGTCTTCGTCTTCCCCCCCACTTCGCATCTTTTCCCCATACCTTCCCGGGAGTCGACGATTCATTGCCTCCGTGTGCTTATTTTTTTACTGGTGATAGGTGCATCGAGTGCACGGGCACGGGGGAGGTCTGGAGCCTGCGCCCCAGAGGGCGACGAGCACGCCTACACGCGACCCGGCATCGCCCGAGAAGGGTCATCCTAGGTCGGGCGTGTCCCTCTACAGGAGGACAATTCAGAATAGTCCCAAAATACTACGGGGACGAGTTGTTCTACTTTCTTGAATCTTGTCGAATATTGTTTGTCTAGTTTTGCTTTCTTCCAGAATCCGCCTGTAGGAGGACGGGCCCGACCTGGAAAACATGGGCACACAACACAACAACACAACTCGATACACATGAAAACCGTCAACAGTTCCTGTCAATGGTTGAACGGTGCTCATGGTCCGCGTCGCTGGACGTCGTCCACTTTTGAAAAAGAAACGCCTACCCGACAGAGAGTAGGCGTCTTTTCTTCAAACGTTGACGCCGTCCAGCGACGCGGACAAGAAGCCCCGTTAAACGTTTGACAGAAACTGCTGTCGGTGGTCGTCCCCTTTCTTTCAGGGGTCACGAACCTGCCGACCCTTGGACCTCTCCCAGGGTGCGTCCTGACCAGAATTGCTAAGCGGATCTACAATCGGAGCGTTGACCCAAGGAACCCTAAAGAAGGAACGAGGCCCCTTCTATCCACGAGATGAACTTCGATTCCCCATCGAAAACCAAAGGAAAACCCAAGGCAAACTATGAAACAAGGAGCACGGAGCCCCTCCCAAACGGCAAGGGTTCCTTTCTTCAGGGCCCCGACTGTATCCGTGGCTACAAGGTCGCCCAAGGAAAATCAATAAACCTCAGAAACCAAACCTCGATCCTCGAACAAACTGCTTTCGTGCCATAGCTCGGCCCTCCGCCTGCCATCTCGGCGAGGCGCAGCTGCCGGAAGACACCCTGAGACTGGTAAAGCGCCGAAGGCCAACGACAACGTCGGACAACATCAGGGAAACGAAACATGGCATACACATAGAAGCTCGGAGGTCCGCGTGGATTTCTTGGACCCGCGCTGGACCCCCCTCCCTGGCGCGCGGAGCGCGCCGGGGGCGGCGCCGGAGGCACCGCCAGGGGGATCCAGCGCGGATCCCAAAAATCAGCGCGGACCTCCGAGTTTTTATGTTTACAGTCGGCCTTGATTGGACAGGACACGTGAGAGCACGCACGACCCTTCCGAGGGCCACATTGCCATGGGGGATGCAGGAAGCATGGGTTGCGAGGCACAGGACACAAGGGTACCTAAGGGTACCCTTGATTTGGCAGGGTCGGCCTACTATTTAGGGCCGACTGTATGTCATGGTTCGCTCCCCGAGCAACATCCGACCCACTCGGTCTCTCGTGTCCCCTCCGATCCTCCCGGGTGCAGCCCTCGGGCTCTGGGCGGCTCCTAGCTCCGGGAGCGCCTCCGCCCGCGGGACGAGCTCCGCCGCCTCTCAGGGGTGGGGGAGCGCCTCCTCGCGGGCAGCTGCAGGGGGGGGAGCTCTCCCACTCGGCGGGGATCGGGGCCCCAGGCGTGCTCGCGTCGTGGAACAAAACTTCGCGATAGCACACGCTCGGCCGCTTACGGCCTCGGGAGGGCCATCGCTGGGCCCTGGGGCGGGACTTCTGTGGACCCCGCATTGCAGAAATCCAGACATCGTTCGTCTGGGATTCCCCTCCTCCTCCTCCTCCTCCTCCTTCTCCTCCTCCCTCTCCTCCTCACTCTGCTTCTCCCCTCCTCCCTCCTCTCCTGCCTCCCCGTCCTCCTCCCTCCCCGTCCTCCTCCCTCCCCCCTCCTCCTCCGTCGCGGGAGGACTGCGGGGAGAGGGAGAAACTGGGGAGAGGGACAGGGGGAGGAGGAGGTAGAGGAGGATCGAGGACCGGTGCTGTTCGGCGACGCTTTTGACCCCCCTGCTGGGCCCCCAGGATGCCCCTCGCCGCCGCAGCGGACGGATCCCCCCTGTCCCGCGAGCTTCTGGTCAGGGCGAGGGGAGGCCACTGGGGGGCCTGCGTCCCCTCGCGTCGCGAAGAAGCCACGGCGAGCATGCTCTGCGATGCTCCGCCTCCAGGCCCCGCCCTCGGCCAAGGGGGGGGGGGGCGTGCGCAGGACAAGCCACAAGAGTATCCCCACACATCGGGCGTCTCGAAAAAATCGAGGCATGGCCTCTCGAGGCCCTCGCAGGGCCTCGAGACCGTCAAAAACAACTCGGGATGAAAAACCGGTCCCGGGGAAGTGGTCGGGAGGTCGGGGGCCCGCGTCTCGAAAAAAGCGAGACGTCGGATGTCTGGGTCCCGCATACACACGCAACACCACACGGAAGCTTTCCCACGACACCACATAGAAGCTTTTCCACAACACCTCCGCGCACACACACACGCACACCCCACATGCAACCTTCTGGGAGGGGACCTAAGTTGGGAAAGCCAAACACGTTGGGGATACGGAGTCTTGCAGCACAGATACCCAACGAATCTGACCATGTGCCCTGGGCTGCCTCAAAAAACCGGAGACCGAAAGTAGGTCACGAATTCACTATGGTATCAAAATTCGGGTCAGGTCGGGCATGTCCTCCTACAGGCGGAGTTTGAATGAAAAACTAGAAATAGGAAAACATGCTCAGACATGATAATACATAAATCACGCAACATCCAGAAGCCGCAACAGTGACTCGTCCCCAAGGGCTCGGAATGCGGCGTGAGCCAAATAATAATCAAATGTAGTCGAACAATCGTACCCGGCCGATCTCTTGACTAGGTTTGAAGATCCCTCCTGTAGAGGGACATGCCCGACTTCAAACTAGGGATCGCATTCTGCTCCAAGAGTGCACGTTGCACCAGCCTTGCAGACGTGATGCAGCGGATGTCTGCGTGGATTTTCCTGCCCACGCGACACCCCGCAGCGGCGAGCGAAACACGGAGCGAACTCCGCGTGGGTGATTGTTGGTCTCCACTCCTGGCCAGGCAAAAAAAAAACGCACGAAACTCACCTCGGAAGCATCGGGGAGACGTAAGACCCGGGTACGGGGGGCTCGGAAATCCCGGACGAGGTCGTCAAAAAAATGACGAGGCCGAGCCTGCATTTTGACGAGGCCTCCCGCTGCAGACATCCCACAAAACTCCTCCTCGTCAAAATCCGAGTCGCGGTCGTCAAAAAACGATGGCGAACCCGAGTCCCGGCAAACCCGGGTCTTACGCTCCCCCGAAAGCAGTGGTCCGGGAGAGCCCCGAGCCCACCCCCCATCGCTTCCCGAACGACATCCGATCTGCGACGTACGTCGGCGCCAGCGGCTCGGGAGGCAGGGCCGGGCCCCGATGGGGGCGGGGGCCGAGACCTCCCGGAGGCCCCCGCCGCGCCGCAGAGCGGCGGCGTCGGGGGTCCAGGGGGGCAGGAGGAGGAGGAGGAGTGGGAGGACGGCAGGGGAAGGGGGAGGGGAAGGAGGAAGAGGAGGAGACAAGGGGGGGAGGATGAAGAGGAGGGGGGGGCAAGAGGGAGGATGCGTGGCGACAATCCAACCCGACCCACACGAACCATCGATTCTCCTGAATCTATGGGAGGCGGGGGTAGGGGTCAGATTTCGCCACGTGTCCGACGAATACCGAACACTACCCCCACCGCCCATCGCGAGTTGCCTGAATCGTTGATCGGCGAGGGTAGGGTTCGGATTTCGCCGCCGAGAGTAGGAGTCCCAGTAGCAGCAGCAGCAGCAGCAACAGCAGCAACAGCAGGAGGGAGCTATGCCGAGCACCGCCCTTTTCGTGCCGGATGGTCCTTGGCGGGGATCGCCGCGGCCGCTGTGCACTGGCGGGGAGTCAAACGAATCTCCTCCTCCAGCCTCTGCCTCCTCTGCCTCCTCCTCCTCCTCCTCCTCCTCTTCTGCCTCCTCCTCCTCATCTTCCTCTTCCTTCTCCTTCTCCTTCTCCTCCCTCCTCCTCCTCCTCCTCCGCCTCCTCCTCCTCCTCCGCCTCCTCCTCCTCCTCATCATCATCATCAGCATCATCATCCTCATCTTCCTCCGCATCAGCATCGTCGTCATCATCATCATCAGCAGCAGCAGCATCAGCATCATCAACACCAACATTAGTATCAGTATCAGCATCAGCATCATCTGCAGCATCAGCGTCACCCTCATCATCAGCAGCAGCATCAGCATCGACAGCATCAGCATCAGCATCAGCATCAGCAGCATCATCGTCACCATCATCATCATCATCATCATCATCATCATCATCAGCAGCAGCATCAGCATCATCAGCAGCATCAGCATCATCATCAGCATCCGCATCAGCAGCATCAGCATCGGCATCGGCAGCATCAGCATCGGCAGCATCAGCAGCATCAGCATCAGCATCAGCATCAGCATCAGCATCAGCAGCGTCAGCATCAGCATCGGCAGCATCAGCAGCATCAGCATCAGCATCAGCATCAGCATCAGCATCAGCAGCGTCAGCATCAGCATCAGCAGCAGCAGCATCGGCTGCATCAGCATCTGCATCAGCATCAGTATCAGCAGCAGCAGCAGCATCAGCGTCAGCTTCAGCATCATCATCAGCAGCATCAGCATCGGCAGCATCGGCAGCATCAGCATCAGCATCAGCATCAGCATCAGCATCGACAGCATCAACAGCATCAGCAGCGTCAGCATCAGCATCAGCATTCTTAGCAGCATCAGCAGCATCATCATCAGCAGCAGCACCAGCATCAGCATCAGCATCAGGGGGACTGGCTACGGGGGGGGAACATCGAGCTGGAGTCGGTGAGATATCGCCGATTGGTCGGCGAAAGGTCCCCGATAGCAGAACCACACCTTCCTGGGCGTGGAGGGCTATCGAGCCCTCAGCGGCGAGGAGTGGCAACAGGGCACGACACGTCAAAACAGGACACGTCAGGAACGACGCACACCCACACACACACACACTCACACACGCAACACCACCTCCCCCCACACACACACACACACACACACACACACACACACACACACACACACACACACACACACACACACACACACACACACACACACACACACACCACACGCACACACCACGAACCGCACGGACATGCACACACACACTCACACACACACACACTCACACGCAACACGCACGCATCACGAACCGCACGACAGAAACCACATCACATAAGGACACCGATCAGACACACACACACACACACACAGAAACACATGTGCTTCTCCGCCGGCGAAGGGGCACCACCGTCGCGAAAGGTTGCATGGCGCACATACAAACCAGTTTCTTCAGGCAGTGTGGATGAAACTCAACCGGCGCACCGAGCCCACCTGTTGCAGAGACTGCGCACAAAACACACGCACACAAACACTAGCAACTAGAGCACCATGACGAGATCGGAAAGACTGACACCGCTAACGCCGCCATCGGTCGCCATCGCGAGGCAACGGTGGCTGGATGGGCTAACAGTGAAGTGCGCCGACCACCACGTGTGGGAGCGTGCGCAAACCTGTGGGCCCCCAGGCCGACAACACCGGAGAAACACACACACACACAGAAAGAGACATCAGCACACCTCTCTCCTCCCTCCTTGCAAGGGAGGGCGGGCTGCAGCAGGCACACAGAATCGGACACTGGCCTGTCAGCGGTCGCCCCACGATAGTTCCTACTTCGGGCGCCCTGCTCACGGAGCTCAGGGTCGACGAAGGATGTGCCCCTAGATCTCCTGGACTG
>CAUYUJ010008557.1:1203509-1206009 GCA_963575745.1 Prorocentrum cordatum | reverse complement strand
CCTTCTTTTTTTTTGCGGGGGGGGGCTTCCAAGCCTTCTGAGAAGGCCCGCCCCTTCTCACTTCCCCCCCTCGCTCGCCGCCGATTTCGTCCACAGCCGAGCCTCCGCCCGAGCCCCCGCTCTCCTTCAGCAGCGAGGCCTCTACAGCCAGTTTGCCCTGGCCCGCAAGCTTCATCGACTCGACGACCCTGAAGGAGAGGCGCACCCCCCTCCTCAAGCCAGAGATCTTCGCCTCGTTCCGCGTCTTGGCATCCTTGACTTGGCTGCCCCGATACGCAACACGCAACACGTAGCGTATGGATACGGAGCTCAACACGCGGACTGAAAACGTAGGTCTGACGCGATACGTTCGCCAAAACTTGGTCCAACACCTTGAGCCAACACGCAGCGTATTGACACGGACGTCTGGAGCACGGTACGTGTTGCGTATCCAAGCGGGCGTCCCGAGGCAACTAAGATCCTTGATGTTGTCCGCGTAGAGGTAGATCGGGATCTTCTCAGACGGGTCGACGCCATCCTGGTCGATGAACCCATGGCCCGTCCTGCCCGCGCGGGGGTCCCAGCCGTCCTGATGGACCCAGGCCTTCAGGGTGCCCGTCGCCATCGCCATCCTCGAGAGCAGCCCCCAATAAAACGTGAGCCGCTGCTGCTGATCGAACAGCTCGGTGGGGGCCCAAATAATATACACCACCACCATGTCGATTCCTCCCTTCTCCTCTTTCCAGCGAGAGGGAGGGGGGGAGGGAGGGAGGTGGTGGTGTATATGTTTGGGCCCCCTCCTCGAGCCCGCATCGGGCGGTCTTGGGCCAGAGCGGCTGCAACGGTCAGGAAGCTGGCTCTGACAAAACTGCGCTTACGCTTCGCGAGAACGCCCGTGACCAGCCCCGCCCCCTCCCCCCATCCCCCTAGGTAGAAGAGGGAGGAGGAGGAGGAGGAGGAGGAGGAGGAGGAGGAGAACCTCCTCATCCTCCCTTCTCCCCCGTCCTACACATGCTTTAGGATGCAACTACCTGGAGGTCTTCGTCAGAAAGATTAAAGAGGATTCAGCCCCATTTGGGGGGCTGTTACGCCGGAATGGGCCTCGGATTAAGCGGGATCAAGCGGGATTAAGCGGGATTAAGCCGATTAAGCGGGATTAAGCCCGGATTATCCTGGATTAAGTCGAATGTCGGACCAGGGCAAAAACAGAATTTGCCCTCCCAGGAAAGGCGTCCGAAATCCCCCCTGGTCACGTCACGATTCGCGCCGGCGCCACCTGCGATCGAGCCATTCCTGGGCATTCCCAAGCGGCGCTGGCGCGAATGCCGACGCGACCGACCACCTGCCCCCTGCACCCTCCCGGTCACGCTCGTGATCGCCAGGGGTAAAAGAACGGGCTCTGCACACTTGGGCGCCCGAGTTATCCGGGGTAACTCGGGCGCAGAGTAACTCGGACTTGGGGTCCCGAAAAGCCAACCCGAGTCAGCCCTGACCCGATTTGCCCCTGATGTTTTGGGGCTCTGGGCGCCCCAATTATCCATGGTAACTCGGGCCCGGGGCAACTCGGGTTCGGATTCCCGAGTAACGAACGCGAGTTAGCCCTGACCCGAGTTGCCCCTGATGTTTTGGGGCTCTGGACGCCCCAATTATCCGGGGTAACTCGGGCCCAGAGTACTTCGGGTTCGGATTCCCGAACAACCCACCCGAGTGAGCCCTGACCCGAGTTACCCCTGATGATTCGGGGCTCTGACATCGGAGGGAGGAGAAGCGATCCACCAGGGGGCCAACCTCCAGCGAGGAGGTCCACGATGCCTCCCCGAGCTGGATGCTGGGGATCTCTCGAGCGAGGGGGGGGGACCACACCACCAGGGAGACTCTCCTTGCCTCCTCGCACCTCCTCGCCCTGCTGGTGTTGGTGTCGCCTTTCCTTGTTCCCACTGACACACCGAAGCCAAAACTAGCCAGGCCCATAGCGCGCCCAGGACCGGCGTGTAGGCCATCCCGGCATAGCCAAGGATTAGGTCGGGCATGCCCTCGTACAGGCGGATGTTGGAGGAAAAAAAAGTAGTCAACACAAATCAAAAATAGCCAGAACAAATCGCTACCAGACCATTATGGTGACTTTTTTCGAACATTCCTCCTGTAGAGGGACATGCCCGACTGAAGCCAAGGAGGCATGTACACTGCGCCTGGGGGCACAGGATCAGCCTCTCCAGCCTGGGAGCACTTGTACAGAGCGACGCCGTGCAAAAACTAGGCAGGAAACAAAGGGAAAGGATGCACACTGGACTTCCGTGGTGACGATGAGGCAGAAGGGAAGTGCGTGATGGGATCGGGAAGGGAGGGGGGCGGCTCACAAAAGGCCCCCAAGGACTGTTGGCGGGATGATCCTCAGGCCACTATCTACGCGCACACACACACACATATATATATATATATATATACATGTGATATCAGGAGGGGGTCGAACGGTCATTCATTGTCCCTGCGCGCGTGGCTGGAATGGGGTTCCGCACTGCAG
>CAUYUJ010008557.1:1176009-1201009 GCA_963575745.1 Prorocentrum cordatum | reverse complement strand
CAGTGCTCTGTTGCGTCGTGGATAAAATCTTCCCAAACATCCGAATCCTGACAGGACTGAGCTGGGCCCCAAGCTCGAGCTGCCTGGGCGCAATGCTCGGCAACAGCTCATTTCAGTCGGATCCTTATGAAAAGATAATGTTTCGCCACAGGGCGGAGTGATAAGGGAGAAGCCAAACCGAGGCGAAATGCATCGAGAAGGGGCGGGCTGAAACACCGACGATAACGACGAAGAAACTGTGTCAGGACATTACGCATCTGCCGTGGATGTGTTGAGTGTGTCTGGCTCTTGTGGGCCTCCACGCTGGGGGGGGCCCCAGACGGCCACACGTTAGATACCCCCCTGTGAGTGGTCCGCACGCGTAAAAAACACGTGGCTCCCACTCGGTACCACCATGTTTTAGATGCCCCTCTGGGTAGCCTGGACACATGAAAACACGGGTTCCAGCTCAGTGCCACCGTGCTGGATATCCCTATGGGCGACCTGGCCGCGTGACAACACGTAGTTCCGGCTCGGGGCCACCATGGTAGATACCCGTCTGAGTGGCCTGGTCACGTCTGAGCACGTGGTTCCAGCGTTGCAACTCGGGGCCACAATGTTAGATACCCTACTGGGTGGCATGGACAAGTGAAAAGAGGTGGTTCAAGCTTGGGACCATCATCTTAGAATCCCCATGGCGACCTGGACACGCACAACCATGTTGTTTCATCTGGGGGCAGCCATGTTAGGGACCTCTGGGCGAGCTGGGCACGCGAAAACAAGCAACACGGCGTCCAACTACGTCTCGTGGCGCGCGGCCAGCTCAGTGACGTGGCGCGGCGCGGCGTCGGCCCGCCTCTCCCTCCCCTCTCTTCCCTCCATTCCTCCCTCCCTCCCTCCTCCTGCTTCTGCAGCTCCTCCTGCTGCTGCTGCTGCTCCTCCTCCTGCTCCCTCCCCATCATCCTCATGGTCTTCCTCTTCCTCCTGCTACGTATCCGCATCCTGCTCCTCCCCCTCCTGTTCCTTCTCGTCCTCCTCCACCTCCTCCTCAAGCCGAGGAGGTCCAGAGGCTCAGAACCCTCGCACCTGTCGCACTCTGGAGGCCCAGGGGCTCGGACACCTCGCAACTGTGGCGTCTGGGGGGGGGGGGGGGGGCAAATCCTTGGGTGCACCTTCTTCGAGCGGGCACGCAGGGCAGACACTGCTTCAGCCAGAAAGTGTC
Source organism: Prorocentrum cordatum (assembly GCA_963575745.1). NCBI lineage: Eukaryota > Dinophyceae > Prorocentrales > Prorocentraceae > Prorocentrum > Prorocentrum cordatum. The sequence goes on along the minus strand of CAUYUJ010008557.1, from coordinate 1,199,808 downwards.
CCGCACCCTGTGATGTATCGTTTTGGATGTAAAAAACCAGACCAGCGGCTCGCTTGGGACATCCTCAACATGTCACCAGCCAACCCACTTCGACCTTGTTATCTATCGCAAATGAATCCACTAACGGCCCTGACCGAACTTGGCATCTGGGAAATGGGACCGGAGGATCAACCCATATTTGGGCCCAAATGGTCAAGAAGAAGGTCATTGGCAGAAGGAAGAGCACGTTGCTATTGATGACTCCTCTGGTCTACTACCCCTTGACGGTGTGCTACGCCTTCAAAGACACGGGGTGAGCGGAAGAGCAGGGCAAGAAAGAGTGCAGAGTCAAGGCGCGCAGAATGACAAAAACTAGCTGGAAGCACTTATCGTGCGCGTTCCCCGCCCGACCTTCCCACAACCTGTGACGATACGCAGGGCAGGTAATGAAATGACATAGTGCCACCCGCCGATCGCCGATCATCAGGTATCGGTCTATTCAAAACAAAGTGATGCTGAAATCTGAAGCTCAGAGGTCGTGACGGATCTGATGAATGCGCGTTGGCAACATTCCCCTTTCTCTTTGCAGAAAACGGGCACCAAGTGCGAAGATGGCGTCGTACTTGAACCTCGAGTCCACGACTGTCAGGTGAACCTTTAGCGGGGGCCACTACCACACTTCGCTTCACACGCACACACACACACACATCAATACACGAACCTTCCGCCGCCTACAATGGGCTGCCTGCTTTCTCGCGATGGGGTCTCACAGCATCATTGCGTTTTCCGCTGTGAATAAAAACAGAACAGCCGTCTTCTGGGTGCCAAAGCGACCGCATTGTCTGCGTTTGATCAGAAGTGAACCGATTAGCACATGCCGCGCCGACGGGTCTTGTTCAGAAATAAGGGACGGACGCATGTTCCGAATTGCCAGCCATACGTCTCACGCGACCCCGAACTAAATGGCCTCTCGATGTCACGCCGCTCACTCCTAAAACGACCCCATGGCTTGAAGATTTGAGGAGGAGGACGACGAGGAGGCTTGAAGACTCCCTTGATTACCTGAAACGACTACGCGGTGAAATGGGACAAAGTGGCCGTGCCCGCCTGGCCAGGTTACTCCCGGGACTGCCGCATCGTTGGCGCTGGGAATGGCAGGTCTGCGGTCCAGCGGCTGCAGGGGAGCCTACGTGCTCTCCAGTGGAGGATCTCGGGGATGGCGTTAGGTCGGGCGTGTCCCCCCACGGGCGGATTTTGGACAAGTTCAAGAAGAGTCAAAACCAGAGCAAAACATCGTCCTCAAACTATTTTTGCACTAGTTCAGAATATTCCTCCTGAAGAGGTGATGGGCGTGTTTTCCACCACCACCACCAGAAGTTGGAAGGGGGAAATGGAGACCGAGTATGAGGAGGAGGAGGAGGAGGAGGAGGAGGAGGAGGAGGACACCCTCCCCCTATAACTTATGGTGGTGGTGGTGGAAACAAGCCCATCAAGAGGGACAGGCCCGACTCAATACAGTCAACCAGTATAGGAAGGATGCGGGTTAAAGATGCAGGGGCCTTAGCCGCCCATTTCGAAGCTTTTAGAGCGGGGCGCGGCCAGCGAAAGCGGCGAAGAATGGACCGAGGAAACAAGGATGCAAGGGTACCCTTGGAAAGGTCATGCCCATCCTTACTATACTGGTTGACTGTAATGCCGCTCGGGGAGAGAGATGAGGGGGGACGGAGACGGGGAGGGGAGAGGGATGCCCAGAGCCAGGGAGGGGGAGGGAAGATAGAGGTCGAAACATCCACCCCCATAATGACCACCCCGACACGCAAAGTCGTTTAGTAAACACGCCCAAAGAGAGAACCAAACAGGGCAGGGCTGTTTAGTAAACGCCCAGGGCCGTGTAGTAAACGCCAATTGTCGGGTCCGGGGGGGTTTTCCTCACTTGGGAAGAGGCGGGATGCTGCGTCGGCGTCGCTCCCAGAGCGGGACTTCCCTCCCGAGGTCGGCTCTCTGGGCAGCCTGCTGGCACCAAATCGACCCATCGCCTAGACAACTTCTCTCTCTTTCTCTATATTGCTGTTGTTTGTTTGTTCTCTCGCTCTCTCACTCTCTCTTTCTCTCGTTAGCTCTCTCTCTCTCTCTCTCTCTCTCTGCATGTATACGTACATACAAACATTTGCAATAGATCCAACGCGCGCGCGCTTCGCGCGCGCTCATGTTCTAGCCCAGGTTCGGGGGGGCGCTGGAACATCTTGGACAGCTCTGTCAAGCACAGGCGCGTGACACAGTTGTGCCTCCTGGGTTCTGCAATCTGAAGCCGTCGTTCGCTGTCTTAGCTGCGTGGAGGCCCGAGTTGAGGCCACCTGGGGCCACATTGAGGCTATCCGGGAGCCTGGCGGAGGCCTCCTCGAGGCAGTTTTGATGTATCGAGGGAACGGTTGGGCTATATTGGGGCCTCGTGTACGTCTTCTGGGGGCCTTTCGGGGCCTCGTTGGAGGCTTTTTGGAGCCACGTCGGACCACTTGGGAGCCTCTTGGGGCCTCCTGTGGGCCTCTTAGGGCGGAAGGCTCTGCTGCTGGGTTCGCGATTCCCTTCTTGGGCCTCTCTTGGGGCCGTCTTGGGGCGCTCTCAGGTCGTCTTGGGCGCCTCAGGCACTGTCATGGGACCCTCGTGGGCCGTCCTGGGGCCCTCCTGGAGGCCTCTTCGGTTATCTTGGAGTGGTCTTGGGGACCTCTTGGGCCGTCTTGGAGCGTCGGGATGCCGAAAGGCTGAAACCTCGAACATCCGTCAAACAAATATGGGAAAACACGGATTTGCGCCTCTTGGAGTCTCATTGGGCGGCCTCTTGGAACCTCTTCGGTCCTCTGGGGAGCGTCTTGGGGTCCCTGGATCCTATTGAGGGCCTCTTGGGACTTCCTGAAAGCCTCTCTGGGTGGAAAGCTGGGATGTTCGGTTCGTGGTACCCCTCTTAAGCCCCTCTTGGAGCCGTCTTGGGTCCCTCTCGGGCCGTCTTGGGCGCCTCAGGCACTGTGTTGGGGCCCTCGTCCCTCTTGGAGGCATCGTCGGCTATCTTGGAGCGGTCTTGGGGACCTCTTGGGCCGTCTTGGAGCGGCGGGATGCCGAAAGGCTGAAACCTCGAACATCCGTCAAACAACAGTGGGACAACATTGACTTTTGCATCTTGGGGTCCTGTCGGGAGGCCTCTTGGAACCTCTTCGGCCCTCTGGGGAGCTTCTTGGGGACCTCTTGGGGCCTGTTGGGTGCCCCATCTTGGGCCACTCTTGTGACGTTTTTTTGTTGGCAGCTCCCGAGCGCCTCCGCATGTGTCGCACGAGCTCCCCCCAGCGCGTCGCACGGCTTGATCTGAGCGGTAAAACACTACCCTAAGAAAAAGAGCACTCGCGTAGCAGTGCCCGCCCCAGAGCGGTGGGCGGCCGAGAGACCCCACAACGGCCACGGGGCACTTCTCGCCCAGGCTGCCGCCGCCGAGATGCCGAGGAAACAGCGGCGGCGGAGGGAAGGGGAAAGGCGTCGGCATCTCTCGACCACCTGGGCACGGGGCGCCTCTCACTCCGTCCAGGGCCCCGCAAGCTGGGCACCGTGACACAAGCCGGGACACGCTGGCGCGCCCGAGAGGGCTGCAGCCGTGCAGAACCGTGGGCCGCAGCACTCGGGCCGAGCGAAAGGGGGGGATAGCAAAGGGGCGGTTTGAGAATCAGCTCACGTAGCTGATTTTCCCGGCGCCTCCCGGCGCCAGAGGCGGCCAAGTATCGAGGACTAGGCCCCTCGGTGGAGCCGAAACCAGCTGCATGCAGCAGATTTCGTAACCCCCCTTTCCCACCATCCCCCCTCGTCCGGCCCGACAGAACCGTGGGCCGCGGCACGCTCTCCGCACCATTCGCTCTCCCCCTTGGTCGGCCACGCGCAAGAGTGACCCTGGGAGAGAGTGACCTCTGGTGCGCGGCTTTTGGGGGGCCGCGGGGTGACTGAACACAGGCGCGCAAGACGCTACTATCACATCACGTTCGGCGATCGGGGGACCCCAAGGCGCCCGCACCGAAGGTCACTCCGGCGAAAGGTCACCCTTACACGCCTAACCGATTTGGCCGGGACCCTCCGAGCCGCCGCCGCCCGGGAGGCCCGCGCGCGCGGCAGCGAGCCCGCCGCTGCCCCGGCGCCCGCGGCCCTCCCCGCTGCCATGAGGGCCACCCCGCCGCCGCCCGGTGGCCCCCCGCCGACGCCGGCAAGAGCTCCGTGGGGCGGCACCCGCGCGCGGAGGCCCCGCAGCAGAGCGGCGGGCCCTTGGGGCGACCTGCCAAACCACCCCACCCTTAGGAAGCAACTATACTGGGAGGCTTTCGTCGGAAGGATTTCAAAAAGATTAAGCCCCATTGGGGGGCTGTTATGCCGGAGTGGGCCTCGGATTAAGCGGGATTAAATGGGATTAAACCGGATTAAGCGGGATTAAGCCGCATTAAGCCGGATTGAGCGGGGTCTCGGACCAGGGCAAAAAACAGAAGTTGACCTCCCAGGAGTTGCATCCGAACCAACCCAACCCGAAGACCCGAAATTCGTCAGAATTTCGGGTGAGGGGGGGTACGGGTTCCATGTAGTTTTTCTCAATCATCAGGTGTTGGGTCATCGTTCGTTTTGAAGAGACGGTCCCCGCGTTCCTCTTCTCCTCTCCTCCTCCTCCCCCTCCTCCCCCTCCTCCCTTCCCTCCTCCTTCTTCCATGCGTTTCACCCACCCAGCACAGCGCTTCGTGGCCCCATAGGGAGCTCCACCGAGGCCCCTAGTGGGACCGCCCGCATGCGTTCGCCACCACCCAGCACAGCCCTTGCTCCCTGCGCTTCACCCAACCAGTACAGCGCTTCGCGGCCCCATAGGGAGCTCCACCGAAGGTCCCAGTGGCACCGCCCGCATGCGTCCGCCACCACCCAGTACAGTCATTGCCCCCTGCGTTTCACCCACCCAATACAACGCTTCGTGGCCCCATAAGGGGGCTCCACGGAAGGTCCCAATGGCACCGCCCGCATGCGTCCGCCACAACCCAACACGGCCCTTGCTCCCTGCGTTTGACCCACCCAATACACCGTTTCGTGGCCCATCGGGGGCTCCACCGAAGGTCCCAGAGGCACTGCCCGCATGCGTCCGCCACCACCCAGCACAGCCCTTGCGCCCTGCGTTTCACCCACCCAGTACAACGTTTCGTGGCCCCATAGGGAGCTCCACCGAAGGTCCCAAAGGCACCGCCAGCCATTTCTCCGCTCGTTTCACCCACCCAATACAACGTTTCGTGGCCCCATGCGGGGCTCCACGGAAGGTCCCAGTGGCACCGCCCGCATGCGTCCGCCACCACCCAGCACAGCCCTTGCGCCCTGCGTTTCACCCACCAAGTACAGGGTTCCGTGGCCCCATAGGGGGCGCCACCGAAGAAGATATTCACAATTGCGGAACTCACAACTGCATATGGTTGGGTCTTTCGCCAAGCTAATTTCACTGTTCCCCTACCCCCCCCCTCTGGAAATGGAGGGCAAATTGAGGCCTTCAAACTGGGTTGGGGTGGTTTGGTGGGTGGTGACCTTCGGCGGGGCCTGGCTACTCCCTGGCCACAGCAGTGCCCATCGCTTCCCACAGGGAGTCCGGCACGGGCTTCTGCTGCCACGTGCCCAACTTCTCTTGTGCACTCGGGTCCCCGTGGCATTCCATGAAGGTGGTGGCGTCCGGGTTCACTGTGGCGTCCTCAGGCAATATCTCCTCTGTGAGCTCCAGGCCCTCAATGGTGCGACATCGCGACAGCGCAACGTAGAGTAGACCATCGGCGAATGCATACGGGTCAACGCGAACCTTGCTCAACGTCTGCCCCTGAGACCTGTGATGAGTGATCGCCCACGCGAGCTGCAGAGGTACCTGCCATCTTAAGCATGAGCCCAAGCCAGGGATGCTCGACTCGAACCAGTGCGGGTGGATCCGCTGCGGGCCGACATCGTCAAAATTTACGTCCACCCAGTTTTCCTCACCCGGGCGTGAGATTCCTGTCACCTCGCCAGCTTGGCCGTTCACCAACCTCTCGTGCACGGGAAAGAGGTTGGCCACCAGCATCACCCGCGCGCCCACCTTCAGTTCCAAGTTCTTCAGGGCAGGGCACCCGCCGGAGAGGTCCTCAAAGAACGCGCTCTGGCGCAGCACCGTCTCTGGCGTCTCAGGGTAGTACAGGCCCCTCCTTCCTGGGTGGTCCTCGATGTCCCACTCCGGCACCACCTTATCCACTGCCTCGAGCGTCCTCGACTCGCCCTGCACATGTCCCAACCTCTCCGTATTGATGTCCCTCATCATCGCGATCGTTGCGACCATTCGCACGGCACTCTCGTCTTCCTCGGGCCTCACCCGTTTGTTGAAGAAGTCGATGGCTCCCTGCAGTTGCGACGCTGTTCCCCCTGACCGCAAAACTTCGAGGGCTTCGTGGTACTCAGCTGACTCCTGGCGATGGTGCGTGTGAAGTTCCACGGTCTTGGTCCCGAGGCGCCAGAACGCGTCGCTGTGAAAGAACATGCCGCGGTTCAGGAACAGCTCCTTCCTGCTGTCATTCCAGCCTATCAGCACCGCCCTGTCGTTCTGAAGCTCGTCCATGTCAAGGCCTCGCACGTCACCGTCCCCGAAAGACGGCTCGATCGGCGTCAGCTGGTAGGGGTCCCCGCACAGCACCAGCTGCAGGCCTCCGAACGGCTCTTCGCTGTCGCGCATCGTTCGCAGATGCATGTCCATGTTGTCGAGGAACTCTCCGGAGATCATAGATATCTCGTCGATGATGAGAACTTCCAGACCCTTCCAGAACTCTGTCCTGGCTCTCATCTTAAAGAAATCGAAAGTGTAGTGCGGAACTTGAACGCCCGCGATGTGGTGCAGGGTGTAGCCGTCGATGACGATGGCGGCGCACCCAGTGGCCGCCGAAACCGCCACCTTTTCCTTGTGGGCATCGCCGTACTTGTCCTTCAGAGACTGTATGATGCTCCGCAGCGTGCTGGACTTGCCCACGCCCGCTCCTCCCGTGATGAGGACGCTCTCCCCGCGTAGAACCAGATCGTGAGCGCGTTGCTGGCTCTCGTCGAGGTCGGTGTCGGACGAGCGGGGCAGATCTGGCACCACCAGGCCTCGGACGCCATCGGAGACCTGCTGCCGGCACACGTGCCGCTGCCTGGGCGCTGCGGCCGCGCCCTGCCCGCCCAACCACAGCGCGTGGCCAGGGCCCAGCACGACCGCCGCGGCGGCGCAGAGGCCGCACGCCGCGAGGGCCCCGCCCCCTCGGCGAGGGGCGCCGCGCGCCGGTCGCCGAGGCCCCGCCGTCGCGGCGCGCGCGCGTTCAGCGCGCAGGGGCATCCTCGGTCTGATCGCCCCGGGGAGGCGCTGGCTGCTGTGAGCCAAGGCGGCCTGGCTACGGAGCACTCCTGGGGCGTCTTGGGGCCCTCTCGGGCCGGCGTGTGCGCCTCTGACGCCGTCCTGGGGCCCTCGGGGGCTGTGGCCGTCCGTCTTCGAGGCCTCTGGGGGCTGTTTTGGAACAAACATTTGGGCCTCTTGGGGCGTCTTGGAGCGTCGGGAAACTGAAAAGGCGAGAACTCGAAAATCCTTCGAAAACCTGAAGAGCATCGTTGAGGTGTGCCTCCTGGGGCTCCTTTGGAGTCATCTTGGAGGCCTCTTGGGGCGTCTTGGAGGCTTCCTGGACAGTCTGGGGCGAATTCTCGGATAATCTCGGGCCGTCATTGGACGTTTTGGTGGTCTGGAAGCGTCTGGCGATCTGGAGCCGTCGTCGGGCGATCTGAGAGAGCCCCCGGTGCCCCGGCAGGGCCCGCGGGGCCCCCGGTCCCCCCGTGTGCTCATTCTCGCGTGACCCTGAGAATTCTCCCTATCCTCCTCAGCTCTTTTTGCGGAGGCTCCTCCTTGGAGAGCCTCTGGGGGCCTCACACAATTTGTTCAGGCTTTCTTACAGCCTTCTGGAAGCCTCTTGGGCGCCTTCTGGGGCCTCTAGGGGCTTCCTCGGGCCACCCTGCCTCCAACCGTGGTCTCCCTGAACGACCGGGTCACGATTTGGAATGCTTCGGAGGGTGTCTTGGGGCCATCTTGGGCCGTCATGGGGCTCTCTTAGGCCATCTTGGAACCCTGTTGTGCCGTCTTGGGGCTCTCCAGGACTGCCTGGATGCCCTTTTGCATGGTTGTGGCGCGATTTTCGAGCCTCCTAGGCAGCTTCGGACGCCCAGAAGAACGCCGTCTTGAAGCGTCGGGAAGCCGAAAAGAGGAGAACCGCAAAATTCACCAAACACTGCAAGAAAATCAATGACTGTTGCCTCTTGGAGCCTTCTTAGGAGTGCTTTTGGAGGCCTCTTGGGACGCTTTGGAACAACCTTTGGGGATATGACGGCTTCTTGGGGGTCGCCGTGGACCCTCTCGGGGCTCTCTGGGGTCGTTTCGGGAGCGCTCCGGAACGCCTGGAGCCCTCTGGGGCCGTCTTCGGGCCCTCGTGGGATTTTCCTGGGTCGTCTGGCAGGTTGCCCGAGAGGCCCGGGGTGGGCCAAGCTCGTTCAGGGGTGGGGTGGGGGGCGCTTTTTCTGGGGTCAGGGTGTGTGTGTGTGTGTGTGTGCGCGTGTTCTTACAGGTTCCCCGGCCCTATATGAATACATGAATAAGAATATTACGCGCAAGCACACACATATATACATATATATATATATATATATATATATATATATGGTAGCCCCCCCCCACATGATCATACATATTCGTCTTTACCGCGGCCGCCGATCGATATCTTCTTTCTCCGCTCCCTTCTCCTGTCTCTTCCTTTCTCTCCTCCTCCTCCTCCTCTTCCTCCTCCTCCTCCTCCTCCCCGTGCTATTCCTTCTCGGAATCATCGAAATCGTCAGAAACTAAAGCAAACCTCCAAAAAACCAAAGAAAAACCAAAAAAACCAAAAAAAACAAAAAAACTATGATTTCTGGAGAATTTCTGGAACGGCAGGCGACCAAAATTCGCCAGAAATCATAGTTTTTTTGGTTTTTTTGGTTTTTTTGTTTTTTTTGTTTTTTTGGTTTTTTTGGTTTTTTACCTCCTCCTCCTCCTCCGCCTCCACCTTCTCCCTCTTCTCCTCCCCCTCCACTCCCTCTTCTCCTTCTTCCCCTCTCCCCCTCCTCCGTTCTGCCGCCGGCCGGAGTAGGTACCGCAATTCCACCGATTGTTCTCCAGAAATCATAGTTTTTTTGTTTTTGTTTGTTTGTTTGGTTTTCTGAAGGGTTTTCGCTGGCGTTCGGCCTCCACAGAAGGATTCCTATTGAAATCCTCTGCGAAAGAAGATTCCCATTGAGATCCTCTACGGTTCCTCACCCTCCTCCTTCTGCAACTCACCCTCCTCATCATGCTCGCTTCGAGGCGATACTCACAAATCTAGTTGCGAACGCAGCTTCACAACTAGTTTTGCGAGGAACCTCCCGCTACAAGACACTACTCGCAAAACTAATTGTGAACGGCGCTCCACAACTAGTTTTGTGAGTAATGAGTTCCTCCTCGTCATCGTCATGCTGCTCACTCTCCTCTTCTTCCTTCTCCTGCTCCTCCTGCTCCTCGTCATTCTGCCCCCTCGTCTCCGCTTCGAGGCGACACGCACAAATCTAGTTGTGAACGCAGCTTCACAACTAATTCTGCGAGGAACCTCCCGCTACGAGACACAACTCGCAAAACTAATTGTGAACGACGCTCCACAACTAGTTTTGTGAGTAATGAGTTCCGCCTCGTCGTCGTCATGCTGCTCACCCTCCTCTTCTTCCTTCTCCTGCTCCTCCTGCTCCTCTGCCCTCCTGCTCCTCCTAGTTGTGCAGCTGCGTTCACAACTAGATTTGTGAGTATCGCCTCGAAGCGGAGAGAAGGGGGCACAATGACGAGGAGCAGGAGGAGGAGCAGGAGGAGGAAGAAGAAGAGGGTGAGGAGCATGACGATGACGAGGAGGAACTCCTTACTCACAAAACTAGTTGTGGAACGCCGTTCACAACTAGTTTTGCGAGTAGTGTCTTGTAGCTGGAGGTTCCTCGCACAACTAGTTGTGCAGCTGAGTTCACAACTAGAGCTGTGAGTATTGCCTCGAAGCGGAGAGGAGGGGGCACAATGACGAGGAGCAGGAGGAGCAGGAGGAAGAAGAAGAGAAGGGCGAGGGGCATGACGATGCCCTCCTGCTCCTCCTGCTCCTCGTCAGCAGAACTAGTTGTCAACGGCGTTCCACAACTAGTTTTGTGAGTAATGAGTTCCTCCTCATCATCGTCATGCTCCGCACTCTCCTCTTCTTCCTCCTCCTGCTCCTCCTGCTCTTCTGCCCTCCTGCTCCTCCTGCTCGTCATTCTGCCCCCCCCCTCTGCTCACCTTCCTCTTCTTCCTTCTCCTGCTCCTGCTCCTCCTGCTCCTCGTCATTGTGCCCCCTTCTCTCCGCTTTGAGGCGATACGCACAAATCTAGTTGTGAACGCAAATGCACAAGTACTCTTGCGAGGAACCTCCCGCTACGAATCACTACTCGCAGAACTAATTGTCAACGGCGCTCCACAACTAGTTTTGTGAGTAATGAGTTCCTCCTCGTCATCGTCATGCTGCTCACCCTCCTCTTCTTCCTTCCCCTGCTCCTCCTGCTCCTCCTGCTCCTCGTCATTGTGCCCCCTTCTCTCCGCTTCGAGGCGATACTCACAAATCTAGTTGTGAACGCAGCTGCACAAGTAGTCTTGCGAGGAACCTCCCGCTACAAGACACTACTCGCAAAACTAATTGCGAACGACGCTCCACAACTAGCGTTGTAAGTAATGAGTTCCTCCTCGTCATCGTCGTGCTGCTCACCCTCCTCTTCTTCCTTCTCCTGATCCTCCTGCTCCTCGTCATTGTGCCCCCTCCTCTCCGCTTCGAGGCAATACTCACAACTCTAGCTGTGAACTCAGCTGCACAACTAGTTTTGCGAGGAACCTCCCGCTACAAGACACTACTCGCAAAACTAGTTGTGATCGGCGTTCAACAACTAGTTTTGTGAGTAATGAGTTCCTCCTCGTCATCGTCATGCTCCTCACCCTCCTCTTCTTCCTCCTCCTGCTCTTGCTCCTCCTGCTCCTCGTCATTGTGCCCCCTTCTCTCCGCTTCGAGGCGATAGTCACAAATCTAGTTGTGAACGCAGCTGCACGACTATTTTTGCGAGGAACCTCCCGCTACAACACAATTCGCCATAGAATGATTCCTATTGAAATTATCAACAGAAGGATTCGCGTTGAAACCCTTCACAGAAGGAGACTTAGGTGGATGAGAAGGAAGAGAAGGAGGAATATGAGGCGGATGAGGAGGATCAGGAGGAGGAGGAGGGAGAGGGAGAAGAACCTCTATAAAACGATTCTTAATGATCAACTGCAACGCAGCCGATTGGATTGTAATGCGTTGCCAACGATTGAAGCCGCAAGCGCTTGGAATGCAATCGACTGGGTTGCGTCTGACAACGTAGCAAAACATAATCAAGAAGAGCAGGAGGAGGAAGGGGGATGAACGACTGGAGGGATCAAGGGAGCATGTGTATGATCATGTGGGGGGGGGCGAGCATATATATATATATGTATGTATACACATATATATATGTATGCAGATGTATACATGCATATGTATACATATGTGTATATACGTATACAGAGTATGTGTACCTCTATCAATCGATCGATCGATATATATATATATATATATATATGTATACCGATGTACATATACAATTATACTAGTTCTGATATGTGCAAATAAGTGTATATCTATCTACATATATGATGGATGCATACTTCGCCATATGGATACATGTGCACATGTATAGGTATCCATCTACATACAAAGGTATGTATATAGCTATATATGTATATACAGTTGTGTGTTCATATATATATTTATATAGATACTCATATATATATATATATATGTATATATATGTACATGTATATATATATATGTATATATATATACATATACATATACAATGGACATCGCGCGCGTTTCATGCGCTCAAGTTCTAGCTAGGCTTGATCGGCTAACTCATGTAATCTCATGTTGGTCGCTTCTTGCGTCCAGGGACTCCCTTGGAGGCCCTGCGAAAGCCTCGGAATCGCATAGAAGGGGAAGACCGGAAACGCAGAAACCATGAATTTCCTTTTCAGGGATTTAACGATTTGGGGCCCTCAAATGCTTCCTGGGATCTTTTTGGGGAGGCTAGGGGGGTCTGAATTGTGGTCTGTTGTGCAAGAGTAGACGCGGGGCCAAACTTGAAAAAAAAGGATTGTGGGAATCCCATGTTTTCCAATTACTCGGCGCTGTTCGGCGCTGTTTTTTGTTTGTGCCTCGCGGGTTTTGTCAGGGGTGTGGGATCTTCCGGACACCTGAGGCTTCTGGAGGCCTCCTGGAGGCCTGGAGAGCCGTCGGAAGGGTGTCTCAGGCGGTGCGGGAGCGTGTTGGGCCGTTCTTTACGTTCTGGGGGCTCCTTGGGATCGTCATGGGCTGTCCTTCGGCGTCTTGGGGTCTCCCTTCGGGAAGCCGGGAAGCGCGGTACAGGCCAGATGTCAGACGATGTGTGGGACCCCCGAGTAGGAGTCCCACTTTGAAAAAAAGGAATTCTGGGAATTCCCATTTTTTCAAAATCCTCGATCTTCGAGGGTTGAAAGCGGGAAAACGTGAGAAGGCGAAAAACATTATAACAAAATATGGGAAATCAGCGACTTTACTCTGTTTGGGCTCTCTCGGGACGGCTCTCGCAGCTCTCTTGGGCTGTTCTTGGAGCCTCCTCGAGGTCTTTTTGGGGCCTCTCAGGGATCGGGAGTGTTGGGGGCCTCTGGGAGGTCCCAGAGGCCTCTCGGAGGTCTCTGGAAGCTTCCTGCTCCCGCTCTTGGGTCCATCTTGGGCCTGTTCTGGGGCGGTCTGGGGTTGTCCTGGGCGCCTCTTCTGCAGTCTTGGAGCCTCTTGGCCCGTCTTGGGGCCGTCCTGACGATCTCTTGGGTGGTCTTGGGGCGGTCTTGGGAGCCTCTTCGGCGCTCCTGGACGGTTGGAAGCTCGAAAACGCGAGAAGCCAAAACATTAGAAAAACCAATGAACATCTACGATTTGGGCCTCTTCGGGCCGTCCAGGGACACCTCTCCGACCTCTCTTGGGGTCTCTTGGAGGTTACTTGGGAGCCTCGAGAGCCGTCGGAAGGCTGACCTGGGCTGCTTGGGAGCGTCTTGGACCATCCTTTCGCATTCTGAGCGCTCCTGAGAGTCGTCTTGGGCCCTCCTGGAGCGCTGTGGAGGCTCCCCGGAACGCCCAGGGGACCGGTACCGGGAGCGTCCCCGAGATGTGGCGGGGAGGTGTGGCACCCAGGGCCGGGGGGGGCAGTATTTATGGATACTACAAACATTATATACACATACCCGTACATATATATATATATATATATATATATATTATATATATATATAATATATGCGTGTGTATATATATATATATATATATATATATGTATACCTCCCTCCCTCCCTTCTTCCAACTCTATGTTTGTTGTTGTTTTTGTTCTCTCTCTCTCTCTATTTCTCTCCCTCCTTCCCGCCCGCCATCTGTATTTATGTATGTACACCAGGAATACATACATGTGAATGAATATATAAGTATATACACATGTATGTACAGAGAATGAGAGAGAGAAACAAACAAAATAGCGAGAGAGACACGTGTATATACACATATATAAGCATATGTATATATACATATATATATGTGTAAGCGTGTGTATATATATATATATATATATACACGCCCTGACCACTGTTTGCACGTAGGGTCTCCGACTTGCTCCACCATCAGTGCTTGCACTAGGGGTTCTTTGTCGGTCTGCGGACTGTCGGCTATCTTGTTGCCGTCGCCGCCCCGTCGCTGCCCCGAGGCCGCCTCGTCGCCGACAGTCGCCTGGACCTGCGTGCCGCTCTGGCGGCAATGTTGTCGCCGTCGCCGCCCCGTCGTCGCTTCGTTTCCGTTCCGCCAATTCTCCGCCTCGTCCCCGACCCGCCGCAGCCTACACTGCACAACTTACACGACACAAGAAAATTGCACAACATAGATTGCATCCCATGAATTGATCAACGTAGATGACGCTTTTTTCTAACAGAAATTTTAGGATATACCGCCCTCCCGGCTGAACCGTTCCCTTGTTTCGCATTGTAATTTGCATACGTTTCTGCCCCACCGTCCATCCTAAAGACGAACCCATACCATCCCAGCCCCACTGGTAACGGTTCCGCCCGCATCTTCTGCAACAAATATTATGTGCGCGCCCTCGCTGATCGCAAAATAACCATGTTGCAAGAATCCCGTGCAACAGGCGAAACGAAGTGCACACGCGCGCGTCGTCGCGCGCCCATGCTGAAATCCTTGAACAACCGTGGGTTTGGTAGGGGTTCCAAAATCGAGCGTCGCGAAAACAGATAAAGAACACATGGCTTGGCAACAAATGCTGTCAAACAACATTGCGCTCGCGTTCGTGGAGGTTCCACAAAAGATGTCCATACAATGTTGCCGACCGGGCTTCCCGCGCGTGCATGTCGAAACCGGTCGAACGTCCTTGTGGTGTCGCAAGAATCCCTTCATCCCAAAACAAAACATGTGCACGAGCGCGCGCGTGTCGTCTCGAAGGCATGCCGAAATCCTCAACACAAACTTCAGGCACCGTAAAAAAGTGCAAAAACCAGTGCCCCGAAAACACATAAGAAACACCACCTTCGTGGGTGTCGAACATCAACTGGCAAAACATGGCACGCGATGTTGCAAATTCTTCAAATTCCCATGAGTTGTTTTCCAAATGTATCATCACATTATACCGAACATGTCTCTCGCGCAGCATGTCGAACTCATCTGAACGCCCATGCGCGCGCGCGCTGGGAAAACACGATTTGTCAAAACAACACGCGGGCCATTCGCGCGCGTCGGCCGCGCGCATGGAATCCTTCCAACGCCTTGATCACCGACGCGAGGGCATGGTCATCGTCATCGGGAGCGTGAGCGACATCGGCGGCGTCATTGGCCTTGCCGTCGTCACCGCCACCATCGCCACCAAGACCGCTACTCTCATCATCACGTCTACCGTTGTCGGCGTCGCCATGATACCGCGCCAGCCCAAATCGCCGACACGCACTGAAATGCCTGCTTGGAAATGCCCAGCAATCAGCGCCACCGCGGCCGAATCGGTCGCGCCGAACTAGCTGGCCGCCGCGCGAGCGAGCATGCGCGAAATAGCGAGGCCGCAGAGACGCGCCAACCAACGCTAATCACTCATCGCAAGCGCCGTCGCATAGGCGTTGCAAACCAAGTTGCGTGTGGGTGGGTGGGATGACTGCGCCAGCAGTAGGCTTGACAACCCACTGCGAGCCATGGCGACTTGCACCACGTAGATAGCATCGAGTCGTTTGGCTATCTGTTGATAAGGCAAAAAAAAAACGACCCCCAGAATTACCCCCCCCTTTCGCATTGCAATTTGTAGGCAATCCTGGCCCACCGTCCACCCTAAAACTGTAACGGCCATCCCAGACAGGCCGGCACCGTCCCCCCTTTTCATCCTTCTTGACATATACTACGCGCGCAGTCGTTTACCAAGAACCATACATGTTCTCGAATCCCTTGGAAAAGTGTGGGACGAAATGCACACGCGCGCGTGGTCGCGCGCCCATGCCCACATCCGTCAACAACCTGAAGTTTCGCAGAGATTGCAGAATCGAGTGTCCTGGAACCATGTACACACACGGCGTAGCAACACCAATTGTCAAACAAAAGGAAACATGCGCTCGCGCTCTTGCATATTCTTTTTATATTCATTTTTTGAAAACAAAAAACAAGGGTTGGTGCAGCATCCTCATGACATGCTACCAAACGGGCCTCTCGCGCGCGCATGTCGCAATCGTTCGAACGCCCATGCGCACGCGCTGTCGCAAGAACCCTCTGGCAAGTAATGAAACGAACTGCACGCGCGCGGCGTCCTGGGCACATGCCGCCACCCGTACACAACACAAAACCGGTAGGATTCGCAATGCTTTCAAAACGAGCGTCCCGACAACATACACACAACACACGTTTATGCATCATCAGTGTTCGAAATAACCTGCGCTCGCGCCCTCGCGAGACCGTGGGGGAATCATGCTAGTGTGTCAAAATGTTTCTTCGATTCTGTCACAAGGGGCCCTCCGCGCCGCAAATTCGAACGCCCGTGCGCGCGCCGGGGGGGAGCACGATCCATGCCAAATAATACCGTGCGGGCCTCTCGCGCGCATCGGCCGCGCGCGCATGTCGAACTCCTTGCAACTTATCATCACCGACGCGCAGACGCCGTCATCGCCGTCGGCGCCGTCACTGGCCTTGCTGTCGTCGCTGTCGGCATCGTCGCCAACATCGCTACTATCACCATCGTGTCTACCAGCGTCGACGCTGCCATGATGAATTGCCCGCCCAAGTCGCCGACTCGCACGGAAATGGCAGCTGGGAAGTCCAAAGCGGTGAGCGCCATCGCGACCGCGTCGGTCGCGCCGAACCAGCTGGCCGCCGCGCGCGCGCGAGCATGCGCGAGCTAGCGCGGCCGCAGATAACCGCAATAAGCAATTAAGAACCCCCCCGGGTATATCGTTAGCGCCGCACTGTAATCACATAACTCCTGCGGTTTTCGCGGCACGATATCTTAGCACCGCGCAAAATAAAGGAACATAAATAATTCCCGAGCCTTAGCTCGGGAGGTATCTCAATGGAAACCTGTAGGATTCCTCAGTATTCCGATTCCCCTCCTGACTCGTGCTACTGCCGCTGCGACGGTAACGCTGATGACGACGATGGCGACGTGTATGATTCGAAGCGGCCTGCGCTGGCAACTGGAACTCCAGTGTGGCGGTTTTCTTGTTTCGGCGGGCAGGCTCGTCCTCGTTCAAAGCAGGTTGTGAGGTGCCAAAGTAACGCTTCCAGGGTGCTGGAGCGTTATACTTTCGCCGGAGAGGGGGGGGGAGCGGTTCTTAATTGCTTCTCCGGGTTACTCACCAGCCAGCGCCAAACGCTCATCGCAATCGCCGTCGCGTGGGTTTTGCAAGCAAGGTTGCGGGTGGGTGGGTGGGAAGATTGCGCGAGCAGTGGTGTTGATAAATTTGCCCAACAAATATTGCGCAACATACATTGCGCAACATGGGTGCTACAAAATCAACGTTTGGGGTCCATGCTGGCTAACATTTGGTTTATTAAACTGGGCCCGCGTGCCGGTTTGGCGGATATGTTGCTCTGGCGCAGCCCCGTCGCCGCCTCGTCGCCGCCCCGTCACTGCCCCGTCGCAGCCTAGATTGCACAACGAAGATTGCATCACATAGATTGCATCGCATAGATTGCACCACGCTGACTGTACCGCGTAAACTCCCCTTTCTAGAAAGAAAATAGATTCTACCCCCCCACCCCGGACTTAACGGTTCCGCCTGGGATAATATAATTTCATATACCTATACGACCACCCTGCGGGTGATAAGAGCGTTGTGGGGTGGGGTGGGAGGAGGGTGGCTCATGACGAGCTAAAAGGCGACGGGCTGACCGACTTGCGTCGCATGGCCTGAGCCCTTGATCCGAACTAAAGATCTAAAGAATTAGGTTAGAGTTTAAAAACCAAGGATGCGAGGAGGAGAAGCAAGAGGAGGTGCCCCATGATGAGCAAGCATGATGGTGTCCCATGATGAGCAGCCATGATGAGCAACCATGATGGGCAACCTGCGGGAACATGATGAGCAACCGTGATGAACAACCATGATGGGCAACCATCCTGGGCAACCGGCGGGACAATGATGATTTCACGATCGATTCCACTATCCGTCTCACCATCACTATCGATCTCACATTCACTCCCACGATCGATCTCAATCGATATCACAATCGATGTCACAATCGATCTCACATTCGGTCTCACTATCGATCTCACGATCGATGTCACTATCGATCCCACGATCGATATTACGATCGATCTCACGACAGGACACCGACGGGCCACCGACGGGACAATGCGGGCTCCATCTTTCAATCGATCTCATAATCGGTCGCACTATCGCTCTTAAAATCGATCTAACTATCGATCTCACAATCGGTCTCACAACCGATCCCACGATCGATCCCACTATCGATATCACGTTCGATCCCACAATCGATCTCACGTTCGGTGCCACTATCAATTTCACGATCGATCTCACTATCGATCTCACGATCGGTCTCACTATCGATTTAACATTCGGTCTCACATTCGGTCTCACTATCGATCTCACTTTCGGTGTCACCATCAATTTCACGATCGATCTCACTATCGGTCGCACTATCGATCTCGCGACAGGACAACGGCGGGCGACCGACGGGACAATGCGGGCCACCGCTTGACACGCGCCGGCGGGGGAAACATTTATGTTGGCGAACCACTAGCGACAGACAGGACAACGGCGGGCGACCGACGGGACAATGCGGGCCACACGCGCCGGCGGGGGAAACATTTTTGTTGGCGAACCACTAGCGACAGCACAATGAATTCCTCTCGCCCGCGCACGCAGCTTCGCCTCGCCCGCACGCACGACACGAACACGAAACCGAAACCGATTTCCCGGTGGGCCGATATTCTGCACACTCGTCCATCCTAAAAATGAAATCATACCATCCCAGGCAAGCCGGTTTCCCCCCCCTGAGGGTCCCTTGTAGAACACACTATACGGTTACATTGTTTGTTCTAACATCGCACTTTGTTTTACAAATCCCTTGCAGCAAATAGGACGAAGTGCACACGCGCGCGTCGTCGCGCGCGCATGCCGAAATCCTTCAAAAACCTTCGGTTCCGGAGAGATTTCAAAATTGAATTTCCAAAAAACATACAAAAACACATGGTTTCGCAACACTGATTTGCTAAAAAACGCTTACGCGCGAGTTCTTGCGAAATCTTAAGAAAACCATGGTTTTCAAGATTTTCACAAAATGCGACCAAACGGGCTTCGCGCGCGCACATGTCGAAATCTGTCGAACGCCCTTGCGCGTGTGCCGTCGCGAGATTCCTCTGCAAAAATGGGACGAAGTGCAGCGCGTCGTCGCGGGCGTATGCCGAAATCCTTCAAAAACCTTCGGTTTCGGAAGGATTTCGAAATCGCGCGTCCAAAAAAACCTACAAAAACACAAGGTTTCGCAACACGGGTTTTCAACAAAAGTGTGCGCGCGCGCTCTTGCGTCGTCGTCGTCGCGTCGTCGTCCTCCCTCCTCCCTCGTCGTTGTCGTCGTCACCGTCGCCGTCGTCGTCTTCTGACTTTCCTCGTCGTCGTCGTCGTCGTCTTGGCGTCGTCGTCGCTTCCGTCGTCGTTGTCGCCGTGGTCGTCCTTCTTCCCTCGTTGTCTTCGTCGGCGTCTCGTCGTTGTCCCTCCTATTTCGTCGCCGTCGTCGTCGTCGTCGTCGTCTTGGTCTTCACTCCTCCCTAGTCGTTATCCTCCTCCCTCGACGTCGTCGTCCGTCGTCGGCGTCCCGTCGTCGTCCCTCCTATTTCGTCGCCGTCGTCGTCGTCTTCGTCGTCGTTGTCGTCGTCGTCGTCTTCCCTCCTCCCTCGTCGTTGTCGTCGTCGGCGTCGCCGTCCTTCCTCCTTTTTCGTCGTTGGCGTCGTCGCCGTCTTCCCTCCGCCATCGTCGTTGTCGTCGTTGTCGCCGTCGTCGTTTTTTCTCCTCCCTCGTCGTCGTCTCCGTTGGCGACGTCGTCGTCGTCTTCGTCGTCGTCGTCGGCGTCGTTGTCGTCGTCGTCGGTGTCGTCGTCGTCGTTGTCGTCGAAAACATTGGAGACGTCGTCGGTGTCGTCGCAGTAGGTGTCGGCGGCGCCGTCGTCGTCGATGTCGCTGTCGTCGTCGGCGTCGGTGTCGTGGCCAAGTGCCATGTGGTACCTACCGTCACGGTCTTGTTTGAAGAGGTCTTGCGACCAAGTTGCGGGTGGGAGGGTGGGATGTTTGCACGAGCAGTGGAGAGGACAGCTTCAAGACGGTCAAATTTAATTGCACCACGTAGATTGCACCACATATGTTGCACCACGTAATTTCCACCGCCTAGATTGCACAACGTCAATTGCACAACGCAAATTGCACAATATATACATACATATATATATATATTGCACAACGTAGGTCGCAAGACATCGACATTGCACAGCATGGATGGCACCACGCATGTTGCACCACATGGTTTGCACATATATTATACAACGTGTATTGCACAAGCCAAGTTGCACGACGTAGGTTGAACAACGTCGAGTGGATCACACACACCACAGCATATATAATGCACCAAGAAATATTGTTACACATCGGTTTTGTTTTCTAAACGAAGGACAAACACGACCCCCCCCCGCAGGATTACCGATCCCCGATTCTACATGAGAGTATGCCCCATCGTCCATCCTGAACACGAACTCGTACCATCCCAACCAGGCTGACATCGCCCCCCCCCCGGCATCCCATGCAAAAAACTATGCGCGCTTATTCGTTTTATACGTTTTCAAAAATCCACTGCAAATGAATGACGGATAACACGCGCGCGCGTCGTCGCGCGCACATGCAGGGATCCGTCATGAATCTTCGGTGTCGTACGGGTTGCAACATCGAGTGCCAAATAAACCATAAAAACAGGTTTCGCAACACGGAGTTCCCTAAAACTTTCGCCCGCGTTCTTGCGATCTTTGAAGAACACCGTGGCTTTTCACATGTTTGAGAACATGTTACCAAACGGGCTTCGCGCGCGCATGTCGAAATCGTTCGAACGCCCTTGCGCGCGTGCTGGGGTGGCACGATCCGCGTCAAGTAATACCATGCGGGCCAGTCTCGCGCGTCTGCCGCGCGCCCATTTCGAAGTCCTTTCAAAATATGCATCACCTACGCGAAGGCGCCGTCATCGTCGCCGGCGTGATCAGCATCGTCGCCGTCACAAGCTGCCCCGTCGTCGCATTCAGCATCGTCACCAAAATCGTTACTATCATCATCGTGTCTACCATTGTCGACGTTGCCATGATACCGCGCCCGCCCAAGTCGACGACTCGCACTGATGTGCCCGCTGGGATGTGCCGAACTGTCAGCGCCATCGCGTCCGCGACGGTCGCGCCAAACTAGCTGGCCGCTGCGCGAGCGCGTGCTTGGGTTGACGCGGCCGCAGAGATGGGCCAACCTACGCCAAGCATGTATCGCAATCGCCACCGCATGGGTTGCGCAAATCTGGTTGCGGGTGGGTGGGTGGGATGTTTGCAAGAGCGTGGGATGTATTCACTCGTTTATTAGAATCAATTGCACAACATGCGGCACAACAACGACTGCACAACATAGACTGCACAGCATGGATGGCAAACAAAAAATAGCACAACATGTATTGCTAGAAACACACGATCTGGGGTTCACGATTGCTGACATATGTACAAAGAAGAAACACGGGTGTACTAAATGTACATATCATGTAACCACAACTACGCGAGCGCTTCGCGCGCGGTCCCGAATCTAAACAGGCACATCCACGATATTAGATGTCAGTCGATGGAGAAGGGGAAGGTGGAGGAGAACAAAGGAGCAACGCGACGGAGGACGGATAATCTTGAAGGGGGACGGAGACAGTAGCTGCAACGCAAGCAAACAATAGAGACGGCGGTGAGGGGCGAAGTGGGCAAGAGATGGATGGGCAGAGATAGGGGGGGCAATGATGAGGACAGGGGGTAAGCGGCACGAGAGCGGCGAGACCACGGATAGTGGGGGGGACAGCGAGAACGCGCCGATGAAAGCAGCTCTCCCCTCCTCCGCGTCAATTTACTCCTTGTCCTCGTCCTCATCCTCGTCCTTATCCTCCTCGTCTTCCTCGTCCTACTCGTCCTCCTCGTCCTCCTCCTCCTCCTCCTCCCCCTCCTCCTACCACTACTTGGTCTGCTCGTTCGGATTAGATTGCCTAGAACGTCATGGGGGGGGGGGGGCCGGCTGTGTTCTGTCCGGGGCCTCTGGGGGGGTGAATGTGGGTGATTTCTGGGTGGCGAATTGGGCGTTTCTTGGGGCCTCGTCGGGTTTTCGTTCTGCTCGTTGATGTCTGTTGGGCCCTATGGGATCGTCTGATGCCTGTTGTGATCTTCTTCGGGGTCTTCTTGAACGCACCTTCGGGGATGCTTGGAGGCTTCTTCTGAGCAGTTGGAGGGCGTCTTGAGAGCCCTGTGGATGTCTCTTGGCACCTTTTGTGGTGACCACTGTGGTTGGCTACACGTCTTGGAACCATCGTCAGCCGAATAGTGTCAGACGCTGTGGGGACCTCGCATTTTTTAGGGCCGTCTGGGGCAGCCTCCAGTATCCTGAGGTCGCTTGAAACTCCCTCCCGAATACACGCCAAGGGAGCGTCGCAACACTTGGGACCTCATCGTCTCACAAACCATTAAGGGCCCGAACCGAAGTGGTTTTGCCGTGAGCAAGGGACTGTTCTCTCTGTGGAACGCGTTGGGCTTCATTTGCGAACGGCATGCTGGAGCACTTTTGGGCTCTCTCTCGGAGGACGGTGCCCTGCCAGGACTGTCGAGAACTCCCAGAAAGGCTCGCTGGCGCAACCTTGACAAGAAGAACAAAAACAACACTCGGAGTTCCGCGCGGAATACTTGGATTGGCGCTAGGCCACCCTCCCTGGCGCGCGGAGGCGCCTCCAGGGAGACCCCGCGCCGATTCGATAAGTCCGCGCGGAGCTCCGAAATGTTCTGCTGATGTCGCTTTTAACCTGATAGCGTTCCACTAGATTTTGGGTGACCCAGAAGGGGTCCAGCTGAAAGAGGGTGGTGCAATAGATTTGGGGCAAGCGTATTCCTAATGTATTGCGCCTGAGAATTGCATCGCAGTGTATTGCAAGTAATGTATGGTACGCGAAAATACAGCAACACATGTGCGCCCCGAAACGTATTGCACGCCCCAGATGTATGGCAACCCAACAAATCTATTGCACCAAATCTATTGCACCACCCCCTTGTCGCTGGACCTTCTTTTGTGGGACGCACAGAGACATACTTGTACTATATGTCGTCCTTGGAGGCGCGCGTCCGACCCGAACATATAGTATATCCATCCTGTAGTATATCGTTTACCGAGCGGTGTGGCCAGAAAGCGCCCGCCACGATGCACATACTATAAAATGCCTCGGTGCGCGCGTCGCCACTGGGGGGACGAACCACCTATAGTATAAGTGTGCTGGGGTGACGCCGATTTTGGGTCAACCCGACAGATGTTCCTCAGATTGGTCAGATGAAGGAAAACCGGGAGCCCTGGGACGCCCGGTCCGGCAACCGTTCCGTTTCGCCTGAGAGGTCCTCGCACTTTCTTCGGGAATCCGGCTCTCGCCGCAATGCCAGCTCTGCTTTTGGTCTGGACGGCCACGATGCCATGTTAACATATAATTAGGGATACATAAGGAACGAAGCCCCCTTTTCCCCAAGGAGCAAAACATAAGGGACAATAAAACATACATGACGCATAAAGAACGATAAATAAGGCATGCAAGCCTAAGGAACGACCGAGCCCCTTTTGAAAAGTAAGTGCTCATTATTCAAACCGCTCACTGTAATGTGCAAGTGGGCGTGCTCTCAGCCCTGTCCAGCTGCACCCCTCCCCGGAAAACATCAGACACACGCGGTTTCACTCGCCGCCCTCCTACTCCTCGACACACCTCGTCACCTTTGCTGCTGTCAGGGCGCTTGTTAGGGTGACTCCTCTCTGAGTTTTGAACTCCCGAAGACCTCCTCGGGGTCTCGTGGGGCCGTT
>CAUYUJ010008557.1:1143509-1171009 GCA_963575745.1 Prorocentrum cordatum | reverse complement strand
GCAATACCAGGAATCGCATTTTACACGTATCCAGGGAAGGGAAAGAGAGAGAGAGATAGAGAGAGAGAGAGAGAGAGACAGGATGAAGGGGGGCGGGGAGGGAGAAGGGAAAGTGAGGATGAGGGTGGAGCAGGAGGGGGTGGGGATTGACATGCCCTGACGCGGACCCACTCCTTGGCACGCCCAAGATGGGGGCACAACAAACTGGACAGCAAATAATGCCCCAGACCGACAGTCTCCGTTGATTTGATGGACACGCAACGCTCGCCCTAAATATGGACAACATCCACGCCGACACAGACAGCGAAAACGATGCAATGTGGGGGGAGAATACGATCGGTCTTCGTCCGCATTCGTTCTGTCTACATTCACCCTCCCAGCGAGCTTGTAGAAATCGGCAATGGTGTCGGAGACCGTCTTCACCGTGTTCGTGACCTCTGTTAGCGAGCGGGTGCCAGAAATGCGAAAATGAGCAGGGTGGGCAGCAGTAGCAGGAAGGGCACGGGAAAAGGAGAAATAGGGTGCATGGGAAGGACTTTAAGTGTATACCAAAACTTGTGGTCGGTCGAGGAGCTCGGTGTGTAGACACCCCAACTTCCCAGGCCGTGGGATGCCAGAGCGAATATGCGCCGAGCTCCGTGGGCGAACCCTTTCGCGCATTCGCCGACCAAATGACGCGTTGCACACATACATCGAACCCCAAACGACCCCCGAGGGATGTTCATGCGGAGAACGAGGATGACTGTGTAACCTCGATATGCATCAACGATGTTGGAATACACACTCCCCCAAGCTCCCTCTTCGCACGCCCTTACAAGTGTGCCGGCGTCGTCTGGGGATGCCCAGGAAAAGCCAAAAGAGGTCGAGAAACAGATGCCGATCGGAATCTGCTATGGCAGAGCGTGGAACATGCGATGGGCATGCAAGAACATGCGATGGACAGCAAGGGCTAGCTAAGCGCATCGTAGGGGATTGCTGGTAGTAGTGCCCGGTTTTGTTATACCCTTTTCCCTGCCCTCCTTCGCTTCCTCCCCCTCTCAGTCCTCCTCCTCCTCCTCGCCCTCTTCCTCCTCCTCCTCCTCCTCCTCCAACTTCACCTCCGCTTCCTCCTCATCCCCCTCCTGCTCCTCACCCTCCTCCTCCTGCTCCTCCTCCTCCTCCTCTTTCTCTCGTCGCCCTCGTCGTCCTCATTGCACACTCGAGCGCCCCACGCAAAGGCGGAAGAACCAAGGAGGGAACCGATAAGAGAAAGGGGCCGAGGCGGGCGGGCGCCAGGCCGAGAAGACCTGCTTGACTAATTACACTTCTATCATCGGCGCGTGCTCCTGGGAAGGGTCCGGGGCGCCCCTCGGCCCGAGGGGGGACGTGGGCCCGTGGTGGTCGTCCTCCTCCCCTGCAGGCTGGGTGCCTTAAGCAACACAGGGGACTGAAAACACGCGCGGTTAGAATCACACTGCGGCACGTGCGGAGGCCAGATGCTGGATGCACGTGCGGATGACTGGCGTACTCAGCCACACAAGGGCCGAACCCTGGAAACACATGCGGCCGCATGTGCATCCAGCCCTCGAGTAGCTTGGCCACGTCATGTGCATACAGCTTCCCGGGAAGAAGCACAGAGGACAAATGTCCCGATCTCTTGGGTTTGATGTTCCCAGCGAGGAGAGAACACAACAACGACGACGTGGGGGATGGATAATGAGGAGGGATTAGAGCGGAGCGAGGAGGAGGAGGAGGAGGAGGAAGAGGAGAAAGATGAAGCGGAGAAAAAGAAGGGAGGCGCTCTGCCGTAGCAGATCTCTGAGGGTACGCGCGCTCTGCTGTAGCAGATCCCTATCGTTATCTGCGATCCGAGCTGCCATTGGTTATTCCCCGAAGCGTTCCCAGACGGCGCTGGCGCGAGACCTGACGTTACCGGCCCCCTCCCCCCCCTCCCCCAGGAGTAACGCCCGTTATCGCCGAGTAATGCAGTAACGCTCTCCAAGCACCTCAGGGACCGAGGACCCCACCATGCGGAAGAACAGAGACGGGAGGCCGACGAGGGCTACGGGGACAGATCATGGGCGGCGGCTGAAACGAAAGGGCTCGAAGGAGGGGAAGGGAGACGCACCTCAGGGAGCCAAGCCCCCACCGACGAGAGGCTCGGCGGAGAGCCTAGGGGGGAAGAGAGCCGTCCTCTTGTGAGCCTTCCCGGATGCACGGACGACTTCTCGGCACGCCAGAGGGCTTCCGCATGGAAAGCCCCGCCGCCTTCAGAGAACGCCTGCTCCTTCTCACCTCCCCCCTCGCTCGCCGCCGCTGCAGAGGAAGAGAGGCGGGAGGCCGTTGGGGAAAGGGGGGACTGGCCAGGAGGCCTGGCGTGGATTCGCCCGGGGGGTGAGGGAGCCCAGGCGCCGGCCGCCGCACAAGGGCAACTTCGGCCGCCGCGGCCGCGGAGGACACGCGGGAAGCGAAAAAGGAACCCATCGGGTCAGGTCGGGCATGTCCCCCCGCATGTCCCCCCTACAGGCGGATTGGACGAACAATTCAAAAACAGTCGAAAGATATTCAACACATGCCCCAAAATAGTAAAACAATTGTCCCCAGACTATTTTGTGACTATTTCTGAATGTTCCACCTCTAGAGGAACAGGCCCGGCTTAACCCTCGGGACGGGGCGCGAGGCGTCCGCGACGAATAACTGGCAGGACATTGTTGTCTCATTGCCTCCGGCAACGGTCGTGGCAGGGGCTGAGGCGGGAGGGGGAGGGGGGGTGGGGCGGTCGGGGCCCCGGGTAGCGGTAACGCTCGAGCGGGGTGGCGCTACATCGAGGCCTTCATGCAGGGTGGTGGGGGGTCCAGGCCTCCCCCCCTACGTGCGATCGTCACCGTCGCCGGAGAAAGGCCTCTACGAGCCAGGGGATGGAACAAATAATCTCCAGATTACCTCCTGTGGTCGCATCGAGCTGCTGCCAAAACGCTCGAAGAGGCCTCCAAAAGCATAAGAGAGCTCCAACAGGCACAATTCTACAATTTCCTTAGGCTCTTGAACAACAATCAGGCGTTCTCGCCGTTTCGTTGTCCTGACGCCCCAAGGCGGCCCAAGACGCCACCAAGATCGGCTCATGAGGCCCCCAACGGGTTTCAATAAGGGTCGCAAAACGACCGAAGGTGGCCCCAAGACTTCCATAGAGGCCTCCCCGACGGCCCAAGAGGCCCCCCAAACAGCTCCACGGATGTGCCCACACGGGAGCCCGAACAAACATTTCGAGGCTTCGGCCCCGAGAAGCTCCCAGGAGGCCCCGAGAGGCACCCTAACAGGCCCCCACGAAACGAGACCCCAAGAGGCCCCCACGAGAGGCCCCCCGGAAGCCCGAAGGGACCTCCAAGAGGCTCCCAAGAGGCCCCCAATATGCTCCCAAGATGCTCCCAAAACTGCCACCCAGAGGCAAGCGAGCGCGCTCCGAAGAGGCCCCACGAAGCATCCCTGAGGCTTCTGCCCCACGTCAGCGTCGTCGTCGTCGCCGACGCCGCCGTCGTGGTCGTTGCCCCCCCCTCAGGGACGGCGGCACCGTCCGTAAGGCCTTCCCAACATGATACAGTCGGCCTTGATTGGACAGGACATGCGAGAGGACACAAGACCCTTCCGCCCTTCCGAGGGCCACATCGCCATAGGAGTGTAAGAAGGCACGTGTCGCGAGGCACAGGACACAAGGGTACCCTTGAGCTGGCAGGGTCGACCTACTAATCCGGGCCGACTGTCTGTGATGTATGTGGCGTGAGCAATGCTTTTGAGAGCTACGCGGTGCAATCGGCGTGGCGCACAAACGCTGTAACCAACCCAGGGCGCGGGCGCCCACGAGGCACCCACGGGCGGGGCGCCCACGAGCGACCACTGGCCCTCGGCGCACCTGTCCAAGAGCTGCAGCAAGCCCCAGCACCTCGGCGCAAGTGTCGGAGCACCTGTCCTCAGCCAGGCAAGGTTGGCAAGGACCCCAGCAGTGCAAGCACTGTTTGTGGGATGAACTCTTTCGCCATCGCTGGCGTCGGTCTCAGGGCGGCTGGAGGGGTTACAGCCCTACGATGGCAAACTTGAGCGCCCTGGGAAAGGCGCCCCAGATCGCGGAAACAGGGTACTCCAAAAGTACATGAAACAACTACTAGAAAAGTCGTCCCCCGACTATTTTTGTACTATTTCTGAACATTCCCCCGGAAGCGGGACAGGCCCGACTTAATGCTGGTGGAGGGCGCGGCCGAGGCCGAGAGCGGCAGCAGCGGCAAGAGGTCGTGGCTGCTCGAGCGAGGCCTGCCCCGAGCGTCGCCGGCGGCGCCGTCGCGGACGATCGACGTCGGCGGCGTAGCCGGCGCCGTTGGCGACGTCGACGATGTCGCCGTTGTCGTCGAGGTGGAGGTCCTCGACGTCGAGGTCGTCGACGGCGATCGTCGGCGACGTCGTCGACGACGACAGCGGCGTTGTCGTCGGCGTCGGACGCGGCGGCGGCGGCCGGTGCGCTGCCGAGGGCGGACGCCTCGAGCGTCGCGCCCGCGCCGCGCGCGGCGAGGGCCGCCCTGCCCGGCCGCGCCGCCGGCGGAGCAGCGAAGCCCGGCGCCTGCGGCGGCGCCGAGGGACCGCGGAGGGGCCCGCCGAGGGGCCCGCCAAGGGGGCCGCCGAGGGGCCCGCCGAGAGGGCCTCCGAGGTTGGGCGCGAATTGATGGGGGGCGAGACATGGGGGGTGAGGGGAGAAAGGGGACCTTTTCGGGCCCTAGACAGGCCCCCTCGTGGACCCCAAAAGGCCCTATCAGGGGCCCTAAAGGGCTCTTTTTTTCTGCACCCCTCGCTGCCCCACGTTGGTCGCCCCCCACGACTTCACACCCAACGAGGGGCCGATGGGGGGCCGCCGGGGCGTCAGGCGACCGACAGCCGCCGACGGGCAGACGACGGGCGCCGACCCAGATCTCCGAGAGAACACGATTTTCGCAATTCTGGGAGTGTTCCTGTGTTTTGGCCCTGGGAGGTCGCTGGCGGCAGGAAAATCAAAAGCGGATCTGGGGAAGGGGCCGGGTCCTCCTTGGAGCCTCGTATGGAAAAAACATCATATGGCCGCGTCCTTTGTGCGGCGTCGCAAACCTGCGGCGGTCAGGCACCCGTGTTGGCGGGCATTTTTTGCGTGACCTCTCGGGGGCCTTCGGGGGGAGCCCTCGGGGCCTCAACGGGGCTGGCGTGTCCCCGTTTTGGCCACACGACCCACCAACGGGGCTATGTGACCCCGTGTCAGCCATGAGTCATGGCTAACACACGCCAGTCATGGCCCATGACCACCGTTCCAATATAGAGCCATCTCGTCGGATGTCCGTGGATGGGCCGTCGATGGGCCGCTGGGGCGGCGAAGGCCGACGGTGAGGCCCAGAGCAGCTCACCTCGCTGCTCTGTCGCTCCTCCTCGGCCTTCATCCGGGGGTTGCTAAAGGTGTTTCTGGCCCAAGGTGCCCCAAGCTTGCAGCTCCAGTCGGGACCGCGTGAGGGGTGCCCTGGAGGCCGTGTGAGCCTCCATGGAAATACTGGGCACGGCTTGGCCCAAGGACGCCTCTGGCAGCACACGTTCTGTGCCTCTTGGGCGCAGCCTAACCGACCCCTGACAGACCATCCCCTTCCGTGACGTCATCCTCTCCCTTCGAGCTCCCCCAGGGCTGCATGAACACACCTTGGGGCCAGGCGAGGGGGGCGTCACGGAAGGAGATATTTTGTGCCAGGGGTCGGTCAGGCCGCCCCTGAGACTTGCCGAGAGTGCTGGCTTCGGCGCCGGTCCGCCTTCGCTTCGGGAGGGCGCGCTGGCGCCTGCTTCGGAAGAAGACTTCGTCGCCGCGGCTGGGCGCGGCGCGGGGGACTGGCCTTAAGTCGGGCGTGTCCCTCTATAGGGAGAACATTCAAGAATTGGCAAAAAACGAGTCAGGGGACGATAATTGGAATATTTTCAAATATTTGGGGGGTATTTTGAAACAGAAAAAAATCACCCTAAATCCCCCTGTAGGGGGACACGCTCGATTTAAGACTGGCCAGGATGGGCCCAGCCTTCCAATAAGGCTGAAGTCGGGCCTGTCCGCCTACAGGCGCATGTTGGACGAACAATTAAACATACCCCAAACATACTCCTGACATGCCCCAAAATAGTCAAAGCATCGTCCCCAAACCATGTTTTATACGCATGTTTGAAAAATCCTCCTGTAGAGACAGGCCCGACTTAAAATAAGGCAAGAGAGGCGGCTTCCGAGAATTCAGCAGGGACCGACCGTCCCGGCATTCCTATGAGGCCTACCACGACATGTTTTCAGAGCCCCAAGCTGCTAGAAGAACACAAAAATCATTCACTGCCTGGAGCTCCCCATGTGTGCATCTATTAGCATGGACCTGTCCGCCGTGAGTGTATAGGCGCAAGGGTTTTCGAATAGAAGCGGGCTTGAGTGTTGACGGTCTGGGAGTGGATCTAACTGTGAATGAGTAGGAGTGTGAATGAGTCTCAATAGTATGACTGCGTCTCTGCGCATGAGCGTGGGGCCCCTTGGGGTCTCTTGAAACCTCGGGCTTCCTGGAGCCTCCTGGGGCCTCCTGTGGCCTCTTGGGGCTCCATGTGGCCTCCTGATGACTCCTGGGGCCTCGCGTGGCCTCCTGGGGCCTCCTGGATCCTCATGGGCCTCTCCTGGGGAGATTCGTGCCCCAGGAGAGGCCCAATCTATAGGAACAGACGTAAAACACTTCGGATTGAAGCTACTGGAGAAGGGGGCAATCTATAGGAACACGCGTAAAACACACAGCACTTGTGCCCCAGGGGAGGCCCAAAATGTAGGAACCGATGCAAAACACTGAGGAGTGGATAAGCCGGAGGAGGACACTTGATAGAAACATACGTAAACACAAAGGATTCGCACCCCAGGGGAGGCCCAATCGATAGGAACATATGTAAAACACCGGGGATTGGAGCCACTCCTGTGGCCTTCTGAGGCCTCCTGCTCCTGGGGCCTCGGGGGGGCTCCTTGGGCCTTCCGGGGCCTCTGGTGCCTCCTGGCGTTTCCTGTGGCCTCCTGTGGCCTCCTCGGGCCTCCTGGTAGTTCCTTGGGCCTCCTGGAGCCTCTTGAGGCCTCCTGGAGCCTCCTGGAACCTCCTGTGGCCTCCTGGGGTCTCCTGGTGCCTCCTGGGACCTCATGTCGCCTCCTGGGGGCCTCCTGGAGCCTACTGGAGCTTCCTGTGGCATCCTGAGGATACACGCCCACGAGTCTGGCCAGCAAAACAAACAAACCGTTCGAGACATCCTCGCAATCTGGGCCACCAGGGGTGCGATAACCAGCGCCTCGCTCGAGACATCCTCCTAATCTGCTTCGAAAGCGGAGGATGTTGGGGGCACAAACAAGCAAACCGCTCAAGACATCCCAGCCATTGTGGCGCGAACGGACGAAAGAGATACCCCCTGGCGGCTCCACCTTGGGTTCGCCTCGCTCGAAGCATCCTCAACATCTGCTCCGAAAGCGGAAGATGTTGGGGCCACAGCCAGGCAAACCGCTCGAGACATCCCCGCCATTTTGGCGCGAACGGAAGAGCGAGATACCCCTTGGCGGATCCTCCTCGGGGGTGCTGAAACCCGCGCCTCTCCCGAGACATCCTCAGAATATGCTGCGCCATCATCATCATCATCATCATCATCATCATCATCATCATCATCATCATCATCATCATCATCATCAGCATCATCATCCTCATCAGCAGCAGCAGCATCATCATCATCATCATCATCGTCATCGTCATCGTCATCCTCATTATGATCATCATCAGCATCATAATCAGCATCAGCATCAACATCATCACCATCATCAACATCACCATCACCATCATCATCATCATCATCATCATCAGCAGCATCATCATCATCATGATTAGCATCAGCATCATAGTCATTAATTTTGGTATTATCCTGACAACCACCAACACAATAATCATCATCATCACCAACATCATAAGTAT
The DNA here is from genome assembly GCA_963575745.1 of Prorocentrum cordatum. Taxonomy (NCBI): domain Eukaryota; class Dinophyceae; order Prorocentrales; family Prorocentraceae; genus Prorocentrum; species Prorocentrum cordatum. Next base: position 1,163,024 of record CAUYUJ010008557.1, on the reverse strand, counting down.
CACCATCATCATCATCATCATCATCATCATCATCATCATCATCATCATCCGCATCATCATCATTACCATTATCATCACAACCATCAACATCACCGTCAGCATCTTCAACATCAGCATCACCAGCATCACATAGCACAGCATAGCATAGCGTAACAGAATGAGAGATGTGCGAACATGAGCTATGGATGAGGTGTGGGTGTGACTGTCCTGCTGGCGCGGTGAACGTAATTACAAGAACCCAATCGTAGAATATGGGGAACCATATTCTTAGAACAACAGCCCGATGTGCTAAAACAAAGCCAGATCGGCCAGACATGTTCTCTAAGCATGTCGCGCAAACCACAACAAATTCTTAGAACAGTCTTCGGTGGGCAACTAGGCAAGCCGGGACGCTTCGCCACTGCTTGAGAGAAGGCAGGGGGTGCCTGCTTAGAATCTGGCCCGGCTTCCGAGAAGTCTTCACGGAAACCTCCGGATCCTTCCGAGAAGGCCCCCGCCTTCTCGGGAGCCCCTTTCGCGTTCCTCGTGAGCCGCCCCCCTCGCGCCACTGCCAGCGAATGCGAACGGGTCTGGGATTCTGCCGTCAAGCCTCGAGGATCGAAGGGGTGGTGGTCCGCGGAAGTTGTTCTGTTGTACCCTGGCCGCAGTTGGAATTGTAATCTCGAGATTTCGAGTGAGCTCATAGCTGCCAACCTGTCTACGACCTTCGCCTTTACCTTCCCAAGAAACCTCGCCTGCTTCACGGGCCATGACAAGTGACTGGGAGCTCTACGAGGTTCCAGGCGGTAGCCAACTTGACGGTTTACCGTCGGCGCCCACTATTTCGCTGTATCCCTGGACGCTCTTGGACCTCCTGCTCGCCTCGGGGCCGCCCAGAGCTTCGACATGCGGGAGCAGCCCTAAAACAGGAGCATACCGTAGACGGATCGACCCTTTCTTCGACCGTCTACTGCGCCGAACGCAACGGCAGCGGTGTCTATAGACGCATCCACTCCGAATGTGTCCGCGTACGCAACGGCACTCAGTGTGTCCATAGACGCCTCGCGACTAGAAAAAAGAGCGGCATCTGGCGCAGGCCCCCGGTATTGGTTTTCTGGACGCTGGCAAACGTTGCCCTCCAACCCGAAGCTTCTCCTCGCAGGCCGCCGGAGGCCCTCGAAGGCGGCGGCGGCGGCGGCTCCTCCGTGCCCGCTCTCCGTCCCGCTGGGTTCTGGGCCTCTGCCATCGAGCAGTCCATGGGCGGAGGCGCCCGGGTGCGGTGCTCTCCACGCCACAAGCGGGGGCTGCAAGATGTTAGGAAAGGGGCTGCCGGCAAGGCTCGCACACCCTGCATACCGCGGCCGCCGCGCCCCAAGGGTGCCAGCTCCCCGGGGAAATCGCCTCGCGATCTCGGGTGGGGATCGTTCGGGCGTTGTGTGTTGCTGTTGTTGCTGTTGTTGTTGTTGTCGTTGTTAACTTCTCATGCCCCCAGAATGTGTATTGATACTCTCCCCTCTGGTATAATGTGCTGTTTGATTGGCATGCCCCTCTGGGGGCTCGCACATCGTTCTTGTATACCTGGATTACGATTGCGAATCATATTTGGTACATGGCACCCGGACTCCATAAACAACCACATCAACAACAACAACAACAACAACAACAACAACAACAACAACAACAACAAAAACAACAACAACACTATAACTACATACCAACCGCAACAACCACACTCGATTAAATAATGTTCACTCGTGCCAACTCGCGTACCACTCAACACGTGCATCCTGAACCCTCGACACCCGCGTTCTTCGCCTGCGATCTTACCCCCTTTCGGGGATATACTTCTCTCCTTGCAACGTGTATTTCGTGCAGCCCCTAAGGCAAGGGAGAAGAGGACGGACGGAAGGAAGGGGCAAGGGGCAGGCGGGACAAGGGGCAGGCGGGATTGGGGGCAAGCAGGGGGGGCGGGACAGGGGGCAAGCAGGGGGCAAGTCTCGAGCGATAAGGCGATTTCCAAACACATCGCGAGGAAGATCTCAACGAGAGCGTGATTCCTGCGTGTCGAGGGCGCGGCGTCAAAATCAAGCGTGAAAAGAGCCAACGCGAGAGCGCGATTCCTGCATCATTGCTGCAGATCTTCCGCTTGGGAACGCGATTCGGGAATACATCGTGATGAACTATCGGGCGGGAGCCGCTGCTGCTGTAAACCAGGGCCCAGCAACACAGTTTGGTGACCCCCCGCTGTCCGCTGTAAAGCACAAGGTGCAAACCCCTGGAGAACGACCGCACTTGAAAAATGACCGTGCGACGTACCCAACCGATCCGCATCAAGGGATGATAAAAGGTGCGCCGGAAAAAGTGCGACCTCAACACTGCAAGAGCTTGTGCACGGCGAATCTCTGTATCGTGCGAAGTGTGCGTGGCCGACTCGCAAAACAGAGGTACAACAAACCCAGGAGGCACGGTCCTCGGACGGGGAAGCAAAAAGAAAGCATCGGGGCCGGAGAACAATCACCTCGCCAGAAGCAGCGACATGATGGAGCATAGACACGGTAAGGCTACGTAGGCGGAGGCGCAATCAGACAATGAAGTGACGCGCTCTTCAATACAGGAATTATCAACAACTGCGCGGCACGCCGTCCCCAGGGATGGCGAGGTCTTCGAGGTCTGCGTGGGACCCCAGTGTGCTGGCCCCCAAGCAGCCCTCAAGAGTGGCTATGCAGTTTGCAGCACCCCCCTCCAGGGATGGCGAGATCCCCTGGCACTCCCAGCGCCCATCGACAGTGGCGACGATTTCACACTTCGCAGCCCCCCAGGGATGGCGAGGTCCCGTTTGGATCTGCGTGGGCCCCCCCTGTGATGGCTCACCCAGCAGCCCTCGAAAGTGGCGACGGTTTCACACTTCGCAGCCCCCCCAGGGATGGCGAGATCTCGTTTGGATCTGCGTGGGGCCCCACTGTGCGGGCTCCCCTAGCAGCCCTCAAAAGTGGACACGCATTCATACTTCATAGTTCGCAGCCCCCCCAGGGATGGCGAGATCCCGTTTGGATCTGCGTGGGGCCCCACTGTGATGGCTCCCCCAGCAGCCCTCGAAAGTGGCTACGCAGTTTCACACGTCGCAGGCCCCCCCAGGGATGGCGAGGTCCCGTTTGGGTCTGCGTGGGGCCCCCCTGCGCTTGCTCCCCCAGCGGCCCTCGAAAAAAATGCGACGGCCTCGCACTTCGCAGCCGCTCCGTCTCCTCCTCTAGCTGGAGGAAGCACAGATGCACCCACGCCGCTGCTCCCTGGACCTGTCCATGGTGCGAGCTCTGACCAGGATCTCGAAGGGGATCCCTCCTCCTCCTCCTCCTCCTCCTCCTCCTCCTCCGCCTCCTCCTCCCAGGGGTTGGCGCAGGCGGGCACCCGAGGCAGCGCGGCAACGCCCTGGCAGGGCCGCAAGCAGCCGAAGGGGGGAGGATGGCCTGCAGCAGGCGCGAGGCGAGCGCGGCGGCGAGGAGGCCGACCGCGCACGCGCGGCGGCGCCTGTCTCAGGTCGGGGGGTCCGGAAGGAAGCGGGAGGGGGGGGGGGAGGGAGGGAGCGGGAGAGGGGGGGGGGCGGGAAGGAGGGAGGGGGGAGGGAGGGGGGAGGGAAAGAGAAGAGAGAGGGAGGGGGGGGAGGGAGGGAGGGAGGGAGGGGGGAAGGGGGGGGGGGGAGCAGGGGGGGAGGGAGGGCGGGAGGGTTTTTGGATTGCTCGCGTGATGAACCAAGTTGGCTGTCGGCTGTCACGAAATGGCGACGCTGCAGGTATCAATAAGACTATATAAAGCTCGGCACGGAACTGAAAAGTCTGATAAATCTGCACGGGCACCACGTGGTCAAAACTGAATGCAAAACACGGCACAAGCGGCGGTGGCAGGCGAGACAGGCAGGCAACACGGACGGTCCTGCAGACATGCCGCTCAAACCTCTGGGTCACCAGTTGACAATCACAATCACGGACGAGAACATCATTCGTGAACATTACTCGTGCGGCTCGACCCGCACAGTGGCAGGCAATATCCAACTGAAATCGGCCATCTCGAAGCACTGCAATTGCTACGATGAGAAGCGAGTCAAGTTTCCTCCCTCCCCTCCTCCATCCTCTTCTGCCAGATTTCCGACGCCTCCCACAGGAAGAGGCGGGCGCGGGAAGCCGCGCGACGGGTGGAGGCAGGCGAGCACCAGTCTGGCGCGTGGTGGGCGAGGGGGGGAGGATGCTGGGCCCATTTTCCACCACCACTGCCAAAGGTAGGAGAGGGAGGAGGAGGAGGAGGAGGAGGAGGAGGAGGAGGAGGAGGAGGAGGAGGTCTCCCCTGTCCTACACATGGTAGCGGTGGTGGCAAACCTGCCCATCAGAGGAGGGGGCCTCGCACCCTGGCAGCGACTTGGGCGCTCCACTGCGCCCAGCCTGGGCGCGAGGTGGGCCCCCTGACGGCCATGGCTGGACTCGCCAGCCTGGAGGGGCAGAGAGGCGGCAGCTGGCCGAGCCCTCTCCGCGCACACGAACCTACCGTACCACAGGGCTGGACCTGAACGTTGCCTGTCGTGTTGCTTTCGTTTTGTTGTTCGTTTTGCTCTGCCTGCTTTCCTGCACCTCCCTGCCAGAATGAACAACAGGGCACAGCCGAAGTCAAGCAACACAGCGTTCAGGTCCAGCCCTGCTCCACCAACGAGAACCGTTTAACCAACGGGTATCGTTTAACCGATCCCCATCCCCAGCGGCGTGGCCTGGGCCCCACTGGCCGATTCCCCCCCCCTGGCTTAGAGATATAGGTATTTAGGTCGTTCTCTTCGGATTTCGAAGGGTGTATCCCCAACTGGGGGGGTAATTTGGTGTAGGTCTCGAAGGGGATGGGGATGGGGATGGGGTCCGGTTTAACGATACTGAACCACACGCCTCCCTCCACCCAACGGCAGCCTCTTTCGAGGCGCAGGTTGCGTCGCTGGCCCGGGCGGGCGGCGGCGAGAAAAAGCACACATGCAGAGGCAGCGGCCCGGCCGTGCGCTCTCCGCGCCCTGCTATCCTCGGAATCTCGATGACTCCTGAAACTTCTCTCACCCCACCACATCTATCTCCCTACTTTGGCACGGCCCAGTGGCTCTGGTACCTTGAACCACCGATGCCTACTTTGCGCACCCTCCTGCCGATGTCGAGGCATCGCCAGCTCGATGCCTAGGCATCACCAGGTCGATACCTAGGCATAGGCTACGCCCAGCTACGTCCAGCTACGTCCATGGACGCATCCCTCGATACATGCGTAGGCATACCCATGCGGATGCCTAGGCATCCGAGGCATCGACACGGACATGCCTAGGCATGCTGCAATGATGCGTAGGCATCTAGGCGGGGGGGATTCAAGGTGATGGCTGGTAGCAGAGCGAGAGGGCCGACCCAATCCCTACTCCAACCGTCCGAGACATAGTCTCGATACCATTGATATGACAGCCTGTGGGGAGCGTAACGTGGTTGCTCTGTTGAAGGAGCTTGGCTCCGAACAATCGGTCGGCGCTCCAAGGCGCAACTGCCTGGCGACGCTCAGCGCGCTGAACTGCCGCGCGAGCCGCTCTCTCGAGATGCGGGTCGCTCGGTTAGCGGCGATGCGCGCTCGCGCTTCGTCCGTCAAAGGGACTGCCACAGGTTGGGGAGGAGGTGAGGGAGCAGAGGCCGAAGCAAGGGGCGTTGTGGGGACCTGATCGCCCAGCAATGCAACACTGGCTTCGACTACGTCAACGTACTCCTGTTTTTCCGTGGCCTCAATCAGGCCAGACGGTCTCAGCTCAGCTGCTGGGTCGAACACGACACCTGGCGAGTCTGATGCGGCAGGGGGGCGGGACGGGGGGCAGAAACCGTTCGCGCTCGGGGTTGGCGCGCTGTCTCTTGGCATGCGACGCAACCAGTCGGGGGCCAAACCCTCGTCGAGCCCAACATCGGGGTCCCAATTAACATAAAAGGCGGCCAGGGACCCTCGGAGCTGCTCATCATCCTAACTCATGTGAAGCGGTAGGGCGTCGGACTCACAAGTGGTTGACCGCATCCACTACGCAGTGAGCAAAGACCTGACACGTAGCATGTGGGTCGGATTTCTTAGCCGCGCGCCGCTCGCAACGTTCCGAATAAAATCCAACTAAGACCTCATGTGCGCCACGCCCATGCGAGCATCGCCAAAGCCCAGGGGGTCCATCAGTCGCTCATGCAATTTACCCATGCGCGCTGCAAGAATCTGCGTCGGCACACGCGCAATCTGTCCGCGCCCGCACTGATCGAATTCTGTCACCGAGTCCTCTGGAGATGCCATGACTGCACGGAGAGGGATACAGAACGAGTAACCGAGTCACTCCATTCGCCAGCCTGCTGGCATCGGATGCTCCATCCAGCCACGAGTGCCCTCATCAAGGTGAACGCCGAACAGCTCAATCATGGCCCCTGTCGGCTCGCCTCCGAAGGGTAACTGTTACATATGCCGTGGTGCAACTGAAAGCAACCCCCAAACATCGTCGTGAGCCTGAAGCGGTGGATGGCCCGCGTCGCGAACCCATCGAATGCCGGCCCACGTTTCGCAGGGAGGGACGGCAGTTGGCCCGAATGAGTTCCTTCCAAATTGCCAGTGTCGATCGACGAATCATACTTCTGAGCGCAACGTCGATGACGATATGGGCAGATAACGCAATGATTGCGAAATCGGTAGGAGGTGTGCCCACTCGAGACAGGCTTGTATATCACCGGGCCTTCGTTCTCCGCAGTATAGACTGAGTACGAAGTACTCAGTGCGTCGTATGGCAGCGTGCCGGGGTCGGCTAGGAGGGGGGAGGTGGATGAGAAGGATGTGCAAGAGGAGGAGGAGGGGCGAATGTGTTCCTCGCCGAGGGGAACGGGGAGGGGGACCTTCTGAGGTCAGGGTGGATGAACCCCCAGGTACATGAGACAGAAACTGGAAACGAACCCACGCTGGCACTGCGCCGAAGATATCAGAAAACTGCCTGGGGAGAGAAGAGGCAGATAGTAAAAGTGCGTGTGGGGGGCACGAAACAAAGGAGGGGAGGAGGGGGAAGCGGGCAGGAGACGCGCGGCGCTGCAGATTCAGAGCGAGGGCCCGACAGCCCAGGAGACGGGGAAGGGCACGTCGCCTGGGGTCTGGGATGCAGGGAGGGAAGGGCGCGAGGCGGGTGGGGAGGGCGAAAGGAGCGATGGCCGAGGCAGGGAGAAAGCAGGGCGGAGAGACGGGGGAAGCACACCGCTTCTGCTCCCGCGCCGGGAGCCCGCTCCTGCTGACGCCGCACCTGCTCCTCGCTCTGCTGCTCCTCCCGGTCGCCGTCCCCTCCGCCTGGCCCGCCTCGCTCCTCCTCCCTCCTCCCTCCTGCTCCCTCCTGAGGGCTGCCAGCCCGTGGAGCAGGTCGCTGCCTGGGGCTCCTTGCCCAGGCTGCTGGATAGCCACCATCCGCTGGGAGCGGGAGCTGGGTCTGCAGCAGCCTCTCGCGCTCTGCCTCGCGCACGATATGGAGCAGATCATGGGGCACATCCCGAGGCTACGCACGAGTCGACTGCTGTGGGTGAAAGCCTCGGAGCATTCGGCCGAGGCGACAACGAATGGCAACTGCCGACGGATGCGATCCGCGCTGTACGATCCGCACCGCCGACCATACACGAGACTAGGGCCGTCGGGCCACTGGAGAGTCGGGTGTAGACTGGCTCCCTCCCTCTTCCCATGGGAGGGCGCCGGCGATACACTGGCGCCAATCCTAGCCAGGCTGGTCATGGACCCACGGCCAGGAATGCACACACACACACACGCACACACACTTTTTTGCGTCGGCGGCTGGGCAGAGGGTGACTGCTCCGGCGGGTCGGCAACAGGGGACACGCTGTTTGCAAATGAAGGCCGCAGTGCACGGATGGAGGAGGAGGAGCCCCTGCGCGACAGGGGGAGAGGAAGCTGGGCCACTCAGAGCTGCCGGCTGCGGCGGGGGGAGCGCCGAGGGGGGGGTGCCAGCGCTGGCACTGAGCACTGAGCTGCACACACACACACACGAACACACACACACACACACACACACGCACACACACAAACACACACACACACACACCGATCATAGGCCCCGGGCGGGTCGGCCCGACCAGGAGCAGCGCAGGCATATGCAGCTGGCGCCACCTGGCCTCCCTCTCCCTCCTCCACCAGGTCGAGGTGCGGACCAGGACAACATCGGGCTGGGACACATCGGAGATCTGCAGGATCCAGCGGCTCGGGAGGATTCGGGGGTCCAAAAGCCGTGTGGCCATGGACCGTATGGTGACCTCAAATCCAAAGACACCTTCACCGCGTGGTCCGTCACCCGACGGTCTCGGGACCTTGGATGCCCCAGTCGCCCGAGACGTCCTCGGAGAACGACCCGACTAGTCCCAAACTGGTGCGGCGACCCCGAGCCCCCACTGACTCACAACGCGGTGTGGTCGCGAGGTCACCACACGATTTCTGGGACCTCCGAAAGATGTTTCGGGCCCCGCGGCCGTTCCAAAGCGCTCCAGAATGCTCTAAGATCGCTCCAATATGCTCTGGAGCGACGAATCCCAGTCATGGCTCCTCCCCCTCCTCGCAGACACGCGATGTCCTGATTTTGTCCCAACCATCCTGTGGTGTGGGGTCCTCGTTTTCAAAGAGACAGCACCCCGCATCTTCTCCTTCCTCGTCGCCCTCCTCCTCCCTCCGCATGTCCTCATGGTCGTCATCATCATCATCCTCCTCATCATCATCATCATCATCAGAATCATCAGCATCATCATCATCATCATCATCATCAACATCCTCATCATCCTCATCATCCTCATCATCATCATCATCATGATCATCATCATCATCATCATCATCATCATCATCATCATCATCATCATCATCATCATCATCATCGTCGTCGTCGTCGTCGTCGCCGTCATCATCACCATCATCGTCACACCCGGTACAGCGCTTCGTGGGCCAGTGGCGCAGTTCGCATGCGCCTCCCCCACCCAGTACAGCGCCTCGTGGCCCCATAGGGAGCTTCACCGAAGGTCCCCGTGGCGGAGCCCGCATGCGTATCCCCTACCGAGTACAGCCTTCCGTGGCCCCATAGGGAGCTCCACCGATAGGGAGCTCCACCGAAGGTTCCATTGGCGCAGTTCGCATGCGTCTCCCCCACTCAGTACAGCGCTTCGTGGCCCCATAGGGAGCTCCACCGAAGGTCCCAGTGGCGCAGTTCGCATGCGTCTCCCCCACCAAGTGCAGCGTGTCGTGGCCCCGTAGGGAGCTCCACCGAAGGTCGCAGTGACGCAGAGACAGTATAGCGTTTCATGGCCTTATGGGGAGCTCCTCCGAGGGTCACAGTGGCACCGCCCGCATGCATCTCCCACACCCAGTACAGCGCTTCGTGGCCCCATAGGGAGCTTCACCGAAAGTCCCAGTGGGACCGCCCGCATGCGCCAACCACCACCCAGCACAGCCCTTACTCGCTGCGTGTCCCCCACCCAGTACACCGTTTCGTGGTCCCATCGAGAGCTTCTCCGAAGGTCTCAGTGGGACCGCCCGCATGTGTCACCCACCACCCAGCACAGCCCTTCCTCCCTGCGTTTCTCCCAACCAGTACAGCGCTTCGTGGCCCCACAGGGAGCTCCACCGAGGGTCCCAGTGGGACCGCCCGCATGCGTCAACCACCACCCAGCACTGTCTTCCTCCCGGCGTTTCACCAACACAGTACAACGTTTCGTGGCCCCATAGGGAGCTCCACTGAAGGCCCCAGTGGGACCGCCCGCATGCGTCAACCACCACCCAGCACAGCCCTTCCTCCTTGCGCTTCACCCACCCAGTACAAAGCTTCGTGGCCCCATAAGGATCTCCACCAAGGGTCCCAGTGGGACCGCCCGCATGCGTCAGCCACCACCCAGCACAGCAGTTCGTCGCCCCATGGGGGGCTCCACCGAAGGCCCCAGTGGCACCGCCCGCATGCGTCAGCCACCACCCAGTACAGCGCTTCGTGGCCCCATAAGGAGCTCCACCGAAGGTTCCAGTGGGATCGCCCGCATGCGTCAGCCACCACCCAGTACAGCGCTTCGTGGCCCCATGGGGAACTCCACCGGTGGTCCCAGTGGGACCGCCCGCATGCATCAGCCACCACCCAGTACACCATTTCTTGGCCCCTAGGGAGCTCCACAGAAAGACCCCAGTGGCACCGCCCGCATGCGTCAGCCACCACCGACTACTGCATGTCGCGGCTCCATTGATCGGAAGCTCCACCAAACCCCAATGGCACCGCCCGCATGAGTCCCCCCAACCCGGTACAACGTTTCGTGGCTTCGTAGGGAGCTCCAGTGGCCCACCTGCATGCGACCCCCCACCCAGTACAGCGCGGCTCTAGCGAAGGCCCCAGTGACACCGCCCTCATGCGTCCCCCCCTCACGTGGCCCCATAGGGAGCTCCACAGAAGGCCCCAATGGCACCGCGGGCCACCACCCAGTACAGCGCTTCGAAGCCCCGTGGGGAGCTCCACAGAAAGACCCCGGCGGCATCGCCCGCATGCGTTTCCCCCAACCAGTACAGCGTTTCGTGGCCTCATCGGGAGCTCCAGCGAGGGGCACCGCACGCATGCGTCAGCCACACCCAGTACAGCTTTTCGTGGCCCCTAGGGAGCCCCACCGAAGGCCCCAATGGCACCGCCCGCATGAGCCTCCCCCACCCATTACGGCACGTCCCTCACGCGCTTCGTGGCCCCCTAGCGAGCTCCACCGAAAGCGGCACCCACAACGCTGTAATCACAACTGCATATGGTTGGGTCCTTCGCCAGGATCATTTTCAGAACAGGGTCCACAGAAATCCCGACCCTTTCATCAAGGCTGGATTTTCATCCCGCAGCATTTTTGACAGTGCCGTGCCCCATCATAGGGAGAGCACACAAAGGACGTCCGCGCCCAACCACGTACATGAACACGGCCCCCAAAATCCGCGAGACCAGCCCCGTGGTACAAACGTCCCCGCGGTGCGCACTCTCGAAACCCACGTGGGCTCATGCACGTGCACGCCCTTCTCTCGCTGCTGAGCTAGGGGCCCCGAGAGACCGAGCAAAATCCCACCAGCCCTCTGGGCGTCGGTGGTTTAGGGAGTTTCCTCTTCCACCCCTCCTTCCTCTTCGTGGAGGGGTTTACCCCTCCCCCTACCCCCTCCCCTGGACCTGGACAGGGGGTTCCGCGAGGTGTCGGAGCGTCCAAAACGGCCTCGGCGAGGAAGCCAAACTCATTGGTGTTACTAGCGTTTTGGCCCCATGTTGGCCTCCTGAGGGGGGGGCCCGAATCAAAGCTCCCCTCTTGTTTGATCGATCTCCTCCAAGATGGCCCCAAGGAGCGCCCACGAGGCCCCAAGAGTTCCCAAGATGGCCCCAAGATGGCCCCAAGAGGCCCCCAAGAGGCCCCCAGGAGGCCCCCCCAAAGGATCCGAAGCGGCCCAAAGAGGCCCCCCCGAGGCACCCAAGACGCCGAAGCGCCCCCCCGCGACCGCCAAGAGATCCCCAAGACGTCCCACGACGCCCAAGAGATACCCCAAGAGGCTCCGAGAAGCATCCAAGAGACCTCTGGCCCTCTTGCTTGCTCTCCTCCTCCTCCTCCTCCTTCCTCCTCCTATCCCTTCTCATCCTCCTCCTCCCCCTCCGCTTCCTCCTCCTCCTCCTCCTCATCCTCTTCATCATCCTTCTCCCCACTCCCTCATCCATCCATCAAATTTCCTCCTTCGCCCCCTCTCTCCTTCACACGGTTCGGCCGTCCCCCTCTTTGCTCCCGCACTTCCCTGATCACCCCTGAACTCGCCTGGACATCGTTTCTGGATGGGCTGGTGGGGATACGCGAAGCGTCTAGAACAACATCGTCTTCGGTGGCAACTTATGGGAACCTCCCGTACCATCTTGTCGGCTCTTGCGAATCCACGCTAGCCGACGCAAAATCGACGCTAACCGACGATGAACCAACACTATCCCATCTCCCAGACGCTGTTCGACGCTGATCGATGCCGGAGGCGGAATTGACACGGCACATCCTCCTGATGCGTGATGAGGAGGAGGAGGAGGAGGAGGAGGAGGGGGAGGAGGAGGAGGAGGAGGAGGAGGAGGAGGAGCAGGAGGAAGAGGAGAAGGAGGCGGAGGCGGAGGAGGAAGAGGAGGAGGAGGAGGAGGAGGAGGAGGAAGAGGAGGAGGAGGAGGAGGAAGCAAGAGGAGGAGGAGGAGGAGGAGGAGGAGGAGGAGGAGGAGGAGGCCATGACCTGCTGCCGAAGACATCCGTCCTGATGTGTGTCACGACGCGAGCACGTCTGGGATCTCTCCTCCCCGCCCCGCCGCAGCGCGGCGAGCGCCTCGGCGGCCCGAGCGCGGCGCGCGCGGCGCGCGCGGCGACTGGCATGGCCGGGCGGGCCATCTGCGCGGAGGCTGGCGGGGTGGGGATCCCGCAGCAGCGGTGGTCTGCCCTGGAGGGCAGGGGGGGGGCTGGAGGGGCGGCTGCTCGGGGCCGCCTCGCGGGCGAGGGGAGGAAGGAGGAAGGAGGAAGAGAAAGCGGAACAGGAGGAGGAGGAGGACGAGGAGGAGGAGGAGGAGGAAGAGTAGGAGATTGGGAAGAAGAGAGGGAGGAGGAGGAAGAGGAGAAAGGGAGCAGGAGGAGGGGGATGAGGGAGGAGGAGGAGGAGGAGGAGGAGGAGGAGGAGAAGGAGGAGGAGGGGGGAGGATGAGGAGGGGAGGAGGAAAAGGAGGAGGAGGAGGAGGAGGAGGAGGAGGGGGAGGAAGTGGATGTGGAATAGGCAGAACAGATGGTAGAAGAGAAAAGAGAGAGGAGAACAAGGAGGAGGAGGAGGAGGAGAAGGGCTATCGTTATGACCACAGTCAGTGTGTTACTACCATAGGGAACGCTGAATAAGGAACGAATGCGCTTTCCAGGCCACTGCGATCCTGGGGCGCGAATACGAGTGACACTTACGATGAGAAATCTGACGAGAAGAGATATACGGTCACGTTCGTCGTCGGAAAGTGAGCTTCCTCAGGCGCCTCAGGGCTTCTGTAGACCCCCAGGGCCATCAGGGGAGAAGGGGCTTCCCGTTGGGCACCCGCTGGCAGGCCGATGTGTTATTGCTGGACGGTCCAGTACCAGTATCTAACGAACGGTCTGAACACCACAGCCCCATCGAAGCCCGAGGTGGTCCCTGTGTCAGTGGCTTGACTGTACGCTGGACTGCTCCATCAGCGTGGGGGGAGGGTGAGGGGGTAGGAGTGGACTGCCCCTCGCGGGGCGCGAAGGGAGAGAGGGGGGAGTGCGTCAGGGGTGCCCGCGGTGGGGGGGCCTATTGACTTGGAGTGCGCGCTCGCGCGCACACTGCGAGGACGAAGAACAGCATAACGTACACGATCCGCCGGCGGGGACGCCTGCCCCCCGGTCGGCTCGAACATTTCATATCCCTACGGCGCCACGTAGGGGTATATATTTTCCAGCAGCCGGAGGGAGCAAGCGTCCCCGACGGCAGGACAGCTTGTTTCATACCGTTATTCGCCCACTGACACACGACTCGTATCGAGACTGATGTCCAGAAGATGCCAGAGGACACCGCAAGGCCTGCCCGGTGCGGCTGTTTGCGACAATGCAAGGCAGCAACCTGAAGGAGACTGCGAAGCGAGGCGGAGGAGGATGGGGAGGGAAACGGCAGCAACATGAGCAGCGGCACCAACAACATGAGCACATGCCCAATACTCCTTTGCACAATGCTGTCCACTTGCTGCCCGAATTCGAATACCTTTCTGATTGCAGCTGCTGCTGCCGCAAATGCCACTCTTACAACTACTACGACTACGACTACTACTACTACTACTACTACTACTACTACTACTACTACTACTACTACTACTACTACTACTACTACTACTACTACTACTACTACTACTACTACTACTACTACTACTACTACTACTACTACTACTACTACTACTACTACTACTACTACTACTACGACTACTACTACTACTACTACTACTACTACTACACTACTACTTATACTACTACACTACTACTACTACTACTACTACTACTACTACGACTACTACCACTACCACTACGATACTACGACTACGAGTACGACTAACGACTACTACTACTACTACTACTACTACTACTACTACTACTACTACTACTACTACTACGACTACGACTACTACTACTACTACTACTGCGACCACTGCTGCTATTACTCGTACTACTACTACTGCTGCTTCTACTGCTACTACTAAAACTAGTACTAGTACGAGTACTAGTAATAGTACTAGTACTACTACTACTACTCTGATTACTACTACTACTACTACTACTACTACTACTACGACTACTACTACTACCACTACTACTACTACTACCACTACTACTACTACTACTACTACTACCACTACTACTACTACTACTACTACTACTACTACTACTACTACTACTACTATTCATACAACCGCCTCTTCTACCACTAATACTATTGCAACCACTGCGACTACTACGGCTACTACAAATACTGCTACGAATACTACTACTAGTACTTCTACTACTGCTGTTTCCCTACCGAGGCTCTGCCTAGAAGGGTTCTTACGCGGTGTGCTTAAAGGGGGAGGGAGTGTAACTCGCCCCGGGCGGTTCCCCCAGTATCCGCCCCGCGGTTCCCCCAGCTACGTCCCCTTAGCTTTGCGTTGCCTATCTCATCTTAGCTTAGCTTATTTCATCGTAGTTTAGCCTAGGTTCATCCTTGCTCAGGCTTATCTTAGCCAGCTTACCTTCAGCTTAGCTTCGCTGAGCTTTGGATGCCAATCGTACCCGATCGTACCCGATCACATACATGAGCGATACATTGAGCATGCATGGGCCATTCAGCCCCCATTGAAGACCCCCTGTTGCAGACCCCCTCTTTCACCCTCCAACTCGCTCAGCTTAGCTTAGCTCAGCTAAGCTTTTTTACTTAGCATAGCGCAGCGCTGCATTAGCATCGCACAGCATCGCAGAACATAGCCAAGCATAGCATAACATAGCGCAGCATAGCATAGCATAGCATCGCATAGCGCAGCTTAGCATAGCATAGCTAAGCTTAAAGCGCCGGGCAGCTGGGCTCGCCCTGGGCGGTTCCCCTGGCATCCGCCCTGCGGTTCCCCCAGCGACATTCCCTTAGCTTCGCGTTGCTTATCTCATCTTAGCCTAGATTATTGAATCTTACCTTAGCTTAGCTTCATCTTACCTCAGTTGTATTCCCTACCTAGGCTCTGCCTAGAAGGGTTCTTACGCGGTGTGCTTAAAGGCCAGGCGGTGCAACTCGCCCCGGGCGGTTCCCCGAGTATCCGCCCCGCGGTTCCCCCAGCTACCTCCCCTTAGCTTCGCGTTGCTTATCTCATCTTAGCCTAGCCTAGCTTAACTTAGCTTAACTTAGCTTAGCCTAGCCTAGCTTAGCTTACACTAGCTTAGCCTAGCATAGCTTAGCTTAGCTTGGCTTAGCGCAGCATTAGCATAGAATAGCGTAGCGCATCATCGCATAGCGCAGCATAGCATCGCATAGCATCGCATAGCATAGCGCAGCATAGCATAGCACAGCAGGGCCTAGCATAACATAGCGCAGCCTAGCATACCCTAGCATGGTATAGCATTGCATAGCGCAGCATAGCGCACCGTAGCATAGCATAGCATAACATAGCGCAGCATCGCATAGCATAGCATAGCTGAAACATATGTATATGTACATGTAGGTGTAGATGTAGGTGTAAATGTAGATGTAGGTGTCAGTGTAGTTGTAGATGCAGATGTAGATCTAGATGTAGATGTATATGTAGATGTGGATGCATGTGTACATGTAGATGTAGCTGCAGGTGTAGATGTGGATGTAGGTCTAGATGTAGATGTAGGTCTTCAACTGTACTATTATTACTACTACTACTACTACTACTACGAGCACTACTACTACCGCTACTGCTACAACTGCGACGATGATGATGAGGAGGAGGAGGAGGAGGAGGACGGCGTTTACCGTTACTACTAGTAATATTCTCCTCGGGGCTCCACCTCCTGGTTAGGGTCGCCCTGGGATAATACGACTACTACTACCACACTACTACTAGGACTACTACTGCTACTGCGACTACTTCTACTGCTACTACCAATACTACCACTAGCACTTCTACAACTACCACTAGTACGCCTACTACTGCTACTACAACGACGATGACGACTACTACTACTAGTATTTCGACCATTACTACGAGTACAAACACTACGACTGCTGCGGCGACTGCTACTACTGCTACTACCACTACTACGGCCACTACGACGACTACTACTACTACTACTACTACTACTACTACGATTACTGCTACTACTATTACTACTACTACTACTACTACGACGACGACGACGACTACTACTACTACTCATACTACTACTACTACTACTACTACTACTACTACTACTACTACTACTACTACTACTACTACTACCAATACTACTACTACTACTGATACCACTACGACCACGGCTACGACTAGTACTACTACTGCTATTACGACAACTACTACTCCTACTACTACGACGACGACTACTACTACTTCTACTACCACTACTACTACTACTACCACTACTACTTACTACTACTACTACTACGACTACTACTACTATTTTACTACTACTTACGAGAACTAATAATATACGACATACTACTACTATTACACTGTTTACTACGACTACTATACTACTAACTACTATTACTACTACTACTTACTACTATAATACTATACTACTCGTACTACTACTAAAAACGGCTACGCAACGACTACTAACTACTACTTACTACTACCACTACAAGTACTACTACTTACTATACTACTACTACTGCTATACTACTACTACTACTACTTACTACTACGAATACTACTAATACTACTACTGCTACTACTAATACTACTACTACTAGATCTGCTTACTATTATTATACTACTACCTCACATAACTAATACAAATACTAACTACTATCACTTACTAATACTACTACTTACTTACTATTACATACTACTACTATCTACCACTACCACTACCACGACACACTACTACTACTACTACTACTACTACTACTACTACTACTACTACTACAATTACAATTACACTTACTACTACTACTACTACTACTACTACTACTACTACTACTACTACTACTACTACTACTACTACTACTACTACGACTATTACTGCTACTACTACTACTACTGCTGCTACTACTACTACTACTACTATCACTACTACTAACTACTACCACTAACCTTCGCAATAATACTACTACTACTAACTACTTCTCGCCTGCTGTACTTAGCACTAGTTACTACTACTACTATCACTACTACTAACTACTACTACTACTACTACTAACTAACGAACTACTTTCAGAGTTATTAACTAATACTACTACTATACTACTACTAATACAATCCAGTACTACTTACTATACTATACTAATAATACTTACTACTACTACTAATTACTACTACGACTACGGACTACGACTAATACTACTTACGACTACTACTACATACTACTACTACTACTAACTTACAGGACTTACTATCACTACGACTAACTACTTACTATTCACTAGCTAACTACTATCTTGGCCCGACGACGCTATACTACTACTACTACTTCGACGACGAAAGAAACAAAGAAAAAGCGCGTTGGGCGCTTGAAGGGGGGGTTTGAACTGGACAACCCTTTCCCTGGATTGAGGGGGGGGTTCGAACCCCCCCCTTTCTCCCGTGACGATAGGGGGGGTTGTAACCCCCCACCTTACTTCTCCTCTGTCCCTCTCCTCGGGCCGGCGCTGGCGTCGGTGGCGGCTGGCGGCAGCGGCGGGGAGCGTCGATGAAGCCAACGACTTCCGTTTCTTGACCGGAGCTGGCGCTTGCGGCGGCTGACGGCGGCGGCGGGGAGCGTCGACGAGGACGAAAGCGACAACGATGACGACGACGCTCCGCCACCGTGCTTTGGTTTTGTGTCAGAGTTCTAATGGATGCCTCTTGGGGTCTCGTCGGAGGGCTCTCGGGGGCCTCTGTTGGGCATTTGTGAAGCCTCCTGGGCGCCACTTGGACGTCTCTTGGGGCCTCTGTGAGGTAGTGGTGGTGGTGGTGGTGGTGGGGGTGGGCTGTGGTGGTGTGGTGATTGGTGGGTGGTGGTGATGGTGGTTGTGGTGGTAGTGGTGGTGTGGTTGTTTGTGGTGGT
Organism: Prorocentrum cordatum; assembly: GCA_963575745.1. NCBI lineage: Eukaryota > Dinophyceae > Prorocentrales > Prorocentraceae > Prorocentrum > Prorocentrum cordatum. The sequence goes on along the minus strand of CAUYUJ010008557.1, from coordinate 1,144,761 downwards.
GGTGGTGGTGGCAAAGGCGGGGGTGGTGGTGTGGTGGTAGTGGTGGAGGCGGTGGTGGTGATGGTGGTGGTAGTGGTGTGGTGATTTGTGGTGGTGATGGTGGTCGTGGTGGTTGTGGTTGGTTGTGGTGGGTTGTGGTGGTGGTGGTTGCGTTTTGGTGGTGGTGGTGGTGTAGTGGTTTGTAGTGATGGAGGTTGTTGTGGTAGTGGTGGTGGGTTGTGGTGGTGGTGGTGGCGATGGTGCCGGTGGTGGTGGTGTGGTGGCTTGCGGTTGTGGTGGTGGTGGTGGGTTGTGGTGGTGGTGGTGGCGGTTGTGGTGTGGTGGTTTTTGATGGTAGTGGTGGTGTTGGCGGTGGTGGTGGTGGGTTGTGGAGGTGGTGGTTGTGGTGGTGGCGGTGGCGGTGGTGTGGTGGTTTGTGGTGGCGGTGGTGGTAGGTGTGAGGTTAAGTAGTGGGGGTTGTGGTGTGGTGGTTCTGGTGGTGACGTGGTGGCTGCGGCGGCTGTATTGGTGGTGGTATGGTGGATGTGGTGGTGGTGGCAGTGGTGGTTGGTTTTTGTGGGTGTGGCGGTGGTGGTGGTGGGTTGTTGCGGTGGTGGCGGTGGTGGTGGTGGCTGTGGTGGCATTGGTTGCGTGGTGGTTTGTGGTGTGATGGTGGTGGGTTGTGGTGGTGGTGTTGGTACTGTTGGTGCGGGCGGTGGTGGTTGAAGCGTGGTGGCTTGTGGTGGTGGAGGTGGGCTGTGATGTTGGTGGTGGCGGTGGTGCTGGTGGTGGTGGTGCTGGTGGAGGTGGTGTGTCGTGGGTGGTGGTGGTAGTGGCGTGGTGGTTTGTGATTGTGGCGGTGGTGTGGTGGTGATGGTTGTGGGTTGTGGTGGTGGTGGCGGTGGTGGTGGTGATGATGATGGTAATGGCGTGGTGGTTTGTGGTGGTGGTGGTGGTGGCGTGGGTCTTCTCACCACCGTGCTTTGGCATTGGGTCAGGTGGTGGTGGTGGTGGCCTGTGGTGGTGGTGGTGGTGGCGGTGGTAGTCCTGCGTTCCTGAGGTTGTCCCTGCTGGCCGCCGCTAGCGCCAGCGCCCGCCGGCACCGGAGCCGAGCGGGAGGGGGGGTTGGACCCCCGCACCCACCCCGAGCTGGGCCTTCTCTGGTCATCGTCGCTGCGTCTCCGTCGGCGCTGCTGGCCGCCGGCGCCAACGCCCGCGCTGAAGGGGGGGGGGGGAGTTTGACACCCCCCCCTGGAAAGGGGGGAGGGACGAC
>CAUYUJ010008557.1:1104055-1143409 GCA_963575745.1 Prorocentrum cordatum | reverse complement strand
CTCCTCCTCCTCCTCCTTCCTCCTCATCTCCTCCTCCTCATCCCCCTCATCCTACTCCCCCTCCTCCTCCTCCTCCTCCTCGTCCTCCTGGTCCTGGGGCAAGGCCATCGCCACCTTCTTGTTCTTCTGATTCATCAAGGCCGCCATCGTCACCGAGAAATCCACGCCGACCTTGGTGGTGTCGGGGCCCGCGATGGATATCATGCGCTGCCCTTCGAACGCCTTGTGCGCTGCCTCGACGTACCTGCCGAGCCCCCTGGCCGTGTGGCGCCAGTTCTTCGGGCCCCAGATCTTCGCCAGCTCGACTGGCGTTGAGCGGGGAGGCGCATGTGGATCGGATGCCTCTGCGCTCAGTCTACGAATGAGGCCCCTGACGTCGCGAAGCGTGGCCTTCCTGCAGGCGGCCTTCTGGATGACGTAATTCAGTCCGAAGACGAGCTGGCTGAACAGGCTGATGACCACGCCCCCCTTGGCAGTGGCGCAGGAGTTGGAGAGCAGCGCGAGGAAGTCGCCGAAGGCGAGGGCCTTCGTCCGCAAGATGGGCCCGAGCTCCTTCAGCATGGCCTTGGACATGACGGGCCGAGTCCCCCCGATCTCCGCGAGCTCGTCAGCGATGGATTGCATCACCACCTTCCCGCCGTCAAGCTTCAGGGTAAAAGGGTTCCGCCCAAAGAACACGCCACCGTACAGCTTCGCGTCGGGGCCCAGCCTCAGCTCGAACTTGTGATCGGGGCGCGCGAAGTCGAACAAGCCTTGGCACACCCTCGCCATGGCCTTCTGGTCGTCCTTGTCCACGAACAAACCATGCCGCCTGTCCTGGCCATAAGCGCCACGAAGTGCTTGCACGATAAACAGCGGCATGCTGATGCTGGGGGCCACCAAGCAACGATGTGGGTTTGCAACGTCGGCTTGCTTAGTTCCATAGGGTAACGATCTGCGGATGGCCCACTCGCCCAAGCCCAATGAATGCACCAACTTCTCCCAAGTTTTGGTACGCTTCTGAAACCAAATCGCCCCGCTCGTGCCCTTCAGCCCGAGCTTGTCCCAGAAGAATGGCACGTCGACCCATGCGTGGCCAGCTGGATTGGGGTGTTCGAAGACCGCGCGCTGCAGCTTGGTCTCGCCTGTGCCGCCACCCTGCTTAACGATAATCGCGTTGAACATCCTGTACTGCTGGACGATCTTCGCCCACGGCTGATCGCCGTCCGACGTAGACAAAAACTCGCCGCCAAACTGGTCCACCTTCACGTGCGTCGCCATCACATCAGAAGCCCAAACGGTGTCATCATCGTCAGCCGTGTTGGCGAGCACTGCGAAGCCGCTATCATCGTCTAGCTCGAGCGTGTACTCCTGCGGGGGGGGCGCGAAAACTGAGTTAACAATCGAGAATGCGGCGACAAACTAAACCGCCATACGAAACCACCATAGGGCATGAGAATACGCACATGGATAAGGGGCCAGGCTAAAACCACACCACTAAGGCAACAGACAACGGCACCAAACCAGGGCGCCAGACTAAGACAGTATACTACATCACCCGAGTGCGGCACGGGACTAAGCCGCCAGACGAATGTACTAAGTCGCAGGGCCAAGGAGCCACACTAAGGCACCAGACTGAATCATCATAGTAAACCCCCAGGCACATCCCACATACTAAGGCGACAGACTAGCGTCGCCGCCGCAGCTTTAACAGCTAATACCAACGTTCGGAGGGATCGGTCCTTAGAAGCGTCGAGCAGGGCCCGCTCGAATGTCACCGAATTGAAGAGGTGCTGCTGCGAGACCCCCCTGACCGACTCGTCGGCGATGATGCTCAAGTAGTCCTGGGGGGGTCTTCAGCTTCTTGACAGGCGGCGCCTGAACTGCAACGATGACGCCCCCCTGGTCTGGAAGCACGGGCGCACCATCAGCTGGGATGAATTCACCCATATTCTGTCGTACGGTCTCACGACGCTGTGCGCAAGACGGGAGCTCGAGCGGCGGTGGCTGCTGAGATCCTAACGGGACCCCCCCCCCCCCCCCCGTCGCCCCACCACCTTGGCCGAGGCTGTGAACGGCAATACTTCTATGCGCCCCTCTCCGACGGGCGACGGACACATGTCGCTGGAGGTTGGGCCCGCCCCTCAGCCACAATTGCCCAAGCCTAACTTTGGGGAATCAGGCACATGACATCCGATCGGTATTCCCGACTGGTCCTGGACAGAAGCACTTACCTGGCGCGAACCCAAAAAGGAGATACGACGAGGATGCCGAGGCGCAACGCTTGAACACGTAGAGATAATGGGTTGCAGGTTTTCTAAGTTTCAGCGGAGGCGGAGGATACGTGAAGGACGGTGGCGGTACTCCTGGTCACTACCCATATCTCCTCCCTCCTTCCCCCGTCTTCAACCTGCAGCGCTCCCACGCCCACCTCCATCCTTCCTCCTTCCTCCTCCTCATTCCTCCTCCCTCCTCCCGCCTACCTCACTCATCATTCCTCATCCCCCCTCTACCCTTCTCCAATCTCCCCCGTTCCGCCATCGCCCTCAAGCCTCTGCCGCACGACAGCTGGGCGCGCTCCGTCGGGCAGGAAGCGCACGGGCCACCGACGAGAAGACAGGGGTGACAGTGCTTCAGCGCGGGGAGAGGGAGCAGGATGGGGCACTATGCTCTTCGCTCAACGTTCTCATGTCCTCGTTTGCTTGAGCTCGGCCGTGCTGATTCGTGAGATGCACGCACTAACAAACACTACATGTAGCAACCACCCGCTATGCCACAAGAGAAACAGTGAGACGTGCTGTGGCGGCTAGAAAAACACCGCACCGAGACGCTGCGACTTTCAACTTGAACGACCTCGCCCGTCGAATCCATCCCCAGAGTCCTGGCCCCCCCCCTGGTGTGTTCTAGTTCCCGAACATCAGCCTCGATAGCGGCAACTTCGCCTCATCTCAGGCAGCCGTTTACCGCGCTGCACTGTAATCTGCAGCAAGGCCACGGCGTCGATATGAACAGGGGCACGGCACAAAACAAAAACGCCGCCCTCAATTGGGCGCTCACTTCTGCGATGCGGCAGGCGCCCCCGCAGGGGCCTTCCTCTGGCGCTTGATCTGCTGGGCCAGGGACGCGTCGCACATGACGTCGAGGTTCCTGTCGGCCTGGGCCTTGGCCGAGATGATATCCGCCACTGGCGTCATACGGATCAAGCCCATGCCATCGTTCTTTTTGGCGTACTCCTCGAAGATAGGGTAGATGAAACGCTTGGTCCCCAATTGGCTGTACCGCGCGGTCTTCTCGGAATAATTGTCGATGATCTCATCGCTGCAACGGAAAGTGATCCTGTCCGAGTGCGGCATGGGAACGCACACCTTGGTGATGTTGCACTTGATCTGAACGACGCGATCGTCGTCGGCCGACTGGGGCAGAAATTCGAAGACCCCTGCCTGGCCCTTCAGCTTGGGCATACCCGTGGAGTCAACCTCAACGCCCTCGGAGAAGACGCCGTTGTTCTGCATGTTGTTGCGCTCGCCGATCCTGGTAACGATGACGTACGCGAGGTACTCCTTCTTCAGGAGGTCCCCGACGAGGGCCAGCCTCTCGGGCAAGCCTGAGGGGAGCGCAAAAAGCGAACGACGTAAGATTATGCGACAGGCAACGACTGGGAGGAAACGCGAGGCAGGAGGAGGAGGAGGAGGAGGGGCCCGAACGACTCACACCAGGAGGTGAATCGTTCGGGCCCCTCCTCCACCTCCTCCACCTCATCGTCCTACTCGTCCCCTCCTCCTCCTCCTCCTCCTCCTCCTCCGCCGGTCGCGCCGCCCCATCCACCAGGGAATGGTGGGGGCGGGTGTCGCTGCTTCTACCGTCCAGCCTGCCACGAAAGTGGTGATCTTCCTGAGGGGCTTCCCGCTCTTCTGAGAGATGGCCGCCTTCACCTCGGCCGAGATGCCGCCCTTGGTGCGCTTCTCCAGCACCGCCCAGAGCCACGCGGGAGGCGCGTCGGCCAGCGTCTCCACAGTGTCCGAGTCGAAGGTGCTGGACTCGTTTAGCCTGGCAAGCTCCACGGCCTCAGCCTTTTTGCCGCTCTTCTTACCCTTCAGCAGGGACTTTGAGTTGTCGCCACGCAGGGACACCTCGGCGAACTCGATCTTGTCAGGATGATCCGCGAGCATCTGGGCCACGTTCGCAATCCTCCCCGCCCTGTGGGCCAACACCTTCATGTCCACGGACGCCTGCTTGAACGGCTGCCCCAGCAAGATCTTGCCGACCAGCTTCTGCAGCTGGCCGATCTCCCCGCATGTGGTGGTGCACGTGTCCTCGTCATCACCATAGTCGTCACCAGCAGACGAGGCGGCGAGGGGCGCCTTCTCAGCGACCTTCGGGGGCATGATGCACGCATGAACGTAACTGGAATCGCAAAACTGCTCGAACGCAAGGAGAGCGACGCAACCTGAACAGAGCTTGATCCAAAACGGCAACATAATCGAGACAGGCGAGGAGGATGATGACGATTTGGAAGAGGGGCTGGGACGAGACGGGGCCAGGGAGAAACGTGACCAGGAAGCTGCCCCAGGAATGACGATGAGGAGGAGTAGGAGAGATGCGGACGTGGAGCGAGAGGAAAAGGAACAGGAGGGCGGGATGGTCCGAAATTGATATGTTCGCCTTATGGTGGGGATGAGTCTCTAAATCTAACAACCCCTCGCAACCCTGCCTTTCTTGAAGCCCTTATCCTCATCCTCCCGTGCCCGCCCCTCTCCTCTTTGTTCCTCCGCCTTTTCAATCATTCATCTCCTTCCCCCCTGCCCCTTTCGCCTTTGGGAACCACGACCCCTCTTTAGGGTTGGGGTCGTGTTGAAGCCTAGTGAGACCTTGCCAGCTGCTGCCCTCGGCGCCGCGCCGCTTCGCAGCAGCTCGGGGCGCAGCTGTGCAAACAGTGCGTGGCTCTTCTGCTGGCGCGGTCAATCCGCGCCATGCACGTCCAGCACCAATGCGGGCCTTCTCGACCCAGCATCGCGCCATTCAGCGCCTGCATTCACATCGGTGCATCCCCGCCCCCCGGCAGCCTGCAGGCCCCCCACCCTTTGAGCGCCGCGCGTGCCGAGCGCCTGGCCGGTCGCCGCGTGCGCAACTTCAACTATCTTAACGCGTCACGCTTCGCGCTTCTTTTTTCTTGGTCCGCAGGCTCGCGAAGCAGGTCGAAAGCCGCCCGAAAACTAGCCGGGCCGCGACTAGGCAGCAAGAAAAGAGAGGCAAGCGAAGCGAGCGCGCAGGCAGCCACTCAAAAGAAGAGCCAGAAACGAAACTCCCAACCCGGTGGCGCGGAGATCCCGGTGGCGACCATCAAGTGAGCACAGCCAAAATGGCGCAGCGGCGCGACCATAAACACGCAGAGGTCAATCACTCGGTGTGAGTCGGCACAAGGCACCATCAGAGACGAGCAGGACAGACAGGCGCGCCCAGACGACGCCCGTGCCGTAGGCGACACAACAGCATCGCGTCAGCGCAAGAGTGAAGAGGGGCAACATCGTCACATATAGGATTGCAAGCGGCAGTACCTCGTGTTTGTACAGCGATGGCACACGTCGACAGCAAAGTCCCTGCAAGAGAGAGCAGCCGACGGGCGCGCAGAGCCACGCATGCCGAAGTCCTCACACCGTAGAGGTCGGCAGCGCAGCGAGACCCCGCTGAACCCTTGGGGGCGCCAGTGGAAGCCGACGCCTGACAGGAGCAGGCCAGGGGCCACCTGACCGCCCATCCCCAGTGTGATCCTTGCGTGGAATTCGTAGCGAGACCTCGCGGAACCCTTCCGGTCACCAGCGGAGGCCGACGCCGGCCAGGGGTAGGCCGGGGGCCACCTGACCGCCCGCTGTCAGAGCACCATCAGACAGCGGCATTGGCTGCAACCCCAGCCGCGCGGGATAAACCCGGCGAAACAAAGGAGAGGAAGGGAAGTGCACGCCGGGCACGGTAGGCGCCCCGGCGTGGCAGCGAACCGCCGCGGCATAAGGGCGCAGGAAGGGAGGAAAGGAAGTGCGCGCCAGGCACACAAGGGACAGGCACAAGAAGGAAGCAGGAGGAGAGGAAGGGAAATGCACGCCAGGCACGGCAGGCACCCCGGCGCGGCAGCTAACCGCTGCAGCATAGGGATGCAGGAGGGGAGGAAGGAAGTGCACGCCAGGCACAGGCGGGAGGAGAGGAGGGAAAAAGCACGCCAGGCACGGCAGGCACCCCGGCGTTGCAGCTAACCGCTGCAGCATCAGGATGCAGGAGGGGAGGGCGGAGGGAAGTGCGCACCAGGCACACGGCGCGCGTGCGCGCAAGGCACGCGGCGGGAGAGGAGAGGAGGATAATGGCGGAACATTTCCTCGAGCAGTTGTTGCTGACTATGCCAGCCGTGGCTGTGCCGTCTCCGACCGCGCTGACTGTGCCAATCATGACTGCGCCAACCCTGGCTACGCAAACCTTGACTGCGCCAACGAAGCCCCCGTGGAAAGCGACGCGCTCTTATCGACTATGCATCGTGTGCGCCGGAGCGCCCCAGGTAGCTGAGGTGAGAGCACCAGGCCGCGCTGCTGCGTTTCTTGCCCCAGTGGTGCTGGTTAGCGACGTGCCGCTCGATCCCGTTGAGCCGGGGCCCGCGCTACTGGACCCTGACGTGCTCAGCAACGTCGCGCTGCGCGACTCTCCGGTGATCGTTGACGCGCTGCTTGTCGCGGCGGTGCTGGTCAGCGACGCGCCCCCCGACTCCGTTGTGCTGGAGCCCGTGGAGCTCATCAACATCGCGCTACTAGTCTCATTGTTGCTCGTTGCCGCGCCGTTTGTCTTGGCGGTGATGGTCGGCGACGCGCAGCTCAGCCCCGTAGAGCTTGGGCAAATGGTGCTGGGCCTGATTGTGCCCGTCAGCGTAGCGCTGCTCGCCCCGCTTGTAGTCGTCGCCGAGCTGCTCGTCTCCGCGGCGCCGGCAAGCGGGCGCAGGGGCCGCAGGAGGAGAAGAGCCACTAACCGCCGCAGCCTTGGGAGAAAAACAGGAAGGGGAGATGGAAGCAGCCTGCCACGGCGGGCCGCTGACTCCATGGTACGCGCCACTTCCCATTACAAGTTGTACGTGCCACCCGCGCTACCAAGGCCCGGTGAAAGAGGGCGCGGCCGCAAGGCGGCGCGGACTTCCCGGCGCGGGGGGGGCGGCGCGCCAGGCTGGCCCCCAGGGCTGCGGTTGGCGCGCCAGCCCCAGAGTGGAAATAATAAAGCCACCTTTCCCGGGTGACAGCGAGGAGACGGTCGCGCGCCGGGCGCCGAGGGGAGGAGGAGATAGGGAGATAGCAAGTGATCGCTGAACCCTTGAGGACATCCAGGCGCACATAGCCCATGCCCAGTCGCGCGCGCCACCCGCGCTCGAAAGCCCGGCGCTAGAAGGCACGGCCACGAAGCAGCGAAGGACTTCCCGACGCGGGGGGGCAGCGCGCCAGGCTGGCCCCCAGGGCCGCGGTGGGCGCCCCAGGCCTAAAATGGAGCGGGCCAGCGCGGGCGGGGGCCCCAGGGCGCTGCCGCGCCCGCGGGAACGTAGACCGACGTCCTCTCGTGCCCGGCGCGAGCACGCATGAAAGCGACGATGATGTGCGCGGGCGCAATGCAGGGCTGGGCTCTGCCTTCGCCAGGCATCTTGTAATCGATGGTTCGCCGCTCCCGCTGTGCGAGGCTATCCGGGGGCGAGCGCATGACGCCCCGAACGCGCTCGATGAGAGAACGGCGGCTCAGCGCGGTGAGGGCCAGTTCGAGAGAATCGCGGCAGTCTGGGCGTTTCCCCGTGAGCGCCAGGAACTGGCGGAGGACGTCGGGCTCGTGGCGCGCGGAGCTCAAGGTGCCAGGGCCCCCCATCGCCTCGTTGGCGCGACAGGAGTCATGCCACTGGCGCGCCCCCCCGTCCACTGCCACGCCCTGGCCCGCTCCGCGAGGGCCCGCGGGTCGTCCGCGGGTGCCCCGGCCCCCGAGGCAGACTCGTCAGGCGACTGCTCCGCTGCTTGGCCCGCGCCCAGCTCTGCGCTCGCACGAGACCCGTTCGCGTCGGGGGGCGAGGGCATACATAGTAATCGACGCGTCCAAGCCCGCCCCGTCTCCACGGGCAGGCGGCGCGCGCGGGGACGGCTGGGCCAGCGCAGTTCGGACGCTGGGTCGCCATCGGCTGGGGGGGTCAGCGGCGGGCGACGGCCGGGGGCCCCCGTCGCCCTGCGGCCCCGCGCGGCCCGTCGAAGGCGACGCCGGCGCAGGGGTGATCTCGCGGGCAAAGCCCGCCCGCCTAGGCGGCGCGTCCGCGCGTGGAGCGGGCGGGGCCTGCAGCGGGCTGGTCGCGCGCTCGGGCGCGGGGGCCCCTGGTGGGCGTGGGGGGGGGGGACTGGCAGCAGCGAATCGCCCTCTGCCCACCATTCACCGGGCTGCGGCCTCGTCTTCCAAGGTCCCGCTGTCTCTTTCCACCGCAATGCCCAGGTCGCCCTCGGGGATGCCCTCGCTCGCCTCGTCCCCGCGCTTCTCCTCCAGGGGCTCCTCCGCCGCTCCCTCGACGGTCTCCTCGATGGTCTCCTCCCCAGCGGTGGGCCCCCCTTCCCCGCGCGACTCGCGACCATCTTCGCACTCTTCCCGGTGGAGGCGACTGGCCGTCGCAGAGTCTGTTGGGATTCGAAGCGGCTGGGTGTTCCCAGGGGTCGTGCCGCCAGTGGGTTGCGTTGGGCGGTCGGCAAGGCCCCTCTGTCTTCTTCCTGCCCCTTCTCCTGCGGCTCGCGAATCATTTCGCACTCTTCCCGGCGTAGGTGGCCAACCATCGCAGAATCCATTGGAATCCGAAGCGGCTGGGTGTTCCCAGGGGTCATGTTGCCAGTGGGTTGTGTTGGACGGTCAGCAAGGTTCTTTCTGTCTCCCCCCTGCCCCTCACCCTGCGACTCGCGGCTATCTTCGCACTCTTCCCGGTGGAAGCGACTGGCCGTCGCAGAGCCCGTTGGAATCCGAGGCGGCTGGGCGTTCCCAGAGGTCGCGTTGCCAATGGGTTGTGTTGGGCGGTCGGCAAGGTCCTCTCTGTCTTCCCCCTGCCCCTTCTCCTGTGGCTCGCGACCCATTTCGCGCATTTCCCGGTGTGCGTGAACGACCGTCGCAGAGTCTGTTGGAATCCGAGGCGGCTGGGTGTTCCCAGGGGTCGCGTTGCCAGCGCGTTGAGTGGGGCCGTCGGCAAAGTCCTCTCTGTCTTCTCCCTGCCCCTCACCCTGCGACTCGCGACTATCTTCGCGCTCTTTCCGGTGGCGGCGACTCACCGTCGCAGAGTCCGTTGGAATTCGGAGCGGTTGCGTGTGCCAAGAGGTCGCGTTGCCAGTGGGTTGTGTTGGACGGTCGGCAAGGTCCTCCCTGACTTTTCCCTGCTCCTCCTCCTGCGATTCGCGACTATATTCGCGCTCTTCCCGGTGGAAGCGCCCCATTTCGCAATTTTCCCGGCGAAGGCGACTAACCGTCGCATCTGGCGGGGAGGGAGGAGAAAAGTCTGTCTCAGGGGAAACGCCCTGCGTAGGCGGGGCGCCAGCCCACCCGTCGGCGAGCAGGGTCTGCGTCGTTGTCATGCCGCCGGGCAGCTTCGTTGGACAGCCGCGCAAGCCAGGCGGTTCCAGGAGAGTGTCGACACAGGTTCCCTGTTCAGTTGCAGCCTGGTGGCCCAGTGCTGTAGCTTGACGTACGCAATGACCAGGTCGTAAGCCGATGTCGCGCATGTGTCGATCACTCATAAGCCGTGCCTCAGCCACGCGCTCAAAGCCATGCTCAACGAAGCTCGACGCATACATCCCAAGACCATGCTGGCACATAAAAGCGACGACCTCGGGCTCGCAGTCCGTGCTAGGGTCGTTTGCGGGCGGGTCCGCCGAAGCGTCACATCTTGGTCCAGACGGAAAAATATATGGTTCTGCTCGCTGACGAGCCGCGCGTTGTCTCGCGCGGCGGTCTGCCCAGACTATGATGGCGTAGTCAAGTTCGCGGCCCTGCTGACTATGCCAATCCTGGCTGTGCCAACTTCGCTGAGTATCACGTGGGGGACCACGCTGACTGTGCCAAGCTTGACTGTGCCAACCTCGCGGGCCCTGCCGCTCTGACCCGGCCCCGCCAGAAAGCCACGCGCTCATCACGGAAGTGTGGACAACGAAACAAATGAAGGGAAGGGAACGGGCAGAGGGCTCCGGACGGCTCACAGCTTGGGCCAGAGCGGCTTGAGCCAGAGGGGCTTGAGCCAGAGGGCTTGAGCCAGAAGGGGAACGGACGCTTCGCGCTTCGCGAAGAACAAAAAACGTCGCGTTCTCGTGAGTCCGCCCTGGGGGAGAAGAGGAGGACGAGGATGACGATGCGGAATCGCAAATCGCGGGCCGCGAATCACGAATAAGTTGGCGCCCTCAAGGCGGCCATTGGTGCACGCCACGGCACCGGGGAGCGCCGTGGGCATCCAACTGGCCACGCCGCAGAGCTCGAGGTGAATGAGCTCGTGCAGCGGCAGCGCCTCCCACTCCTCGGCCACGATCGCCGTGCCCACCTCGAAGAATTGCCCGCAGTGGCCCAAGACAGTCAAGATCGAGCGTCCGAGGATCCGCACGGGCACATCGGGCGCCGCATGAGAGCTGCCAATGGCCTTCGAGGGCAGCCACATTCGCTGGCCAGGGCCACGCGACTGCACGGCTGAGTCCACCAAGTTTGCTGTTCGAAAGCTTTCCAGCGCACGAGTATCACATCGGCAATTCAACGCGTACCCAAATCCGGCGCAGCCATTCATGCCGCTTGGACACAAAGTCCGCTTCAAAATGGAAAGATCGTACGACCAGGCTACCAGGTGCTTCTCCACCACTCTTGGTTGAAGGTTCGCAAGACGGCGACTGGTGTTCACGATGGCAGCATCATCATCAACAGTCGCGGCCCGCCGCAAACCCACGCTGCCTCGTACGAATCAATGAGCCCACGAAGTCGTGCAGCCTCCAGGTAGCTTTCGATGCCGCCGAACCGAATTTGAATGTCAGAGGTCAGAGCCCTCAACTGCCTGAAAGTTGCTGTGAGCTGGGCGACCACCCTCCAACCGTTGAACATAAGCTGATTGCCCTTGGGCAAGAAGCAGGTGCAGGACACGTCGAGGCGAACGGGAACGGGACGGCCTCCAAACAAGTGCGCCATCAATTCGTTTCCCCCCGTCGCCTCCAACGCCGCGCGGGGCAAGCCATCGGGCCCAGGGGACGCCGCGACGCCTACGCAATGTCCGCCAGGGTCCACACCAGCACGCGCGCGCCAAGGAGCTCTGCAGTGCCCTATTCGCCGGCCTCCTACGCTTGCCAGCAGTCCCGCACCTGCGTGGCCATCGCACAGGTGGCCGCCCTGGTGCTCGGCCGCCCCTTCAGCAGACAGCGCCGCCTCCGCGGGACCCCGAGCCGAGCCCTCCGAGCCGCCTGCTCCAGTCGGCCACTCAAGCGCCGCAGTGGCGCCCGCCTCGTGCGGAGAGCTTGGCGCGCTGGTCAGCCTGCTGCTGCTGCGCACGCACTAGACAGCCGCGCGCCAGCGGCCCGCATCGCGGATGTGTGGAGGAGGCGAGCTTGCACCCATCCACCATCCCCACCTCCCCCCTCCTCCTGTCTACGCAGCGTGCTCAGACGGATTCGCCAGTGGGGGGGCCTGCGCGCTGGTCAGCCTGCCTCTGCTCCTCCTCCCACGACTCCAGCGGGGCACCGCCACGCCACGCCCTGCAGGCAACGGTGCGGGGTTCCCTGTCTGCCCCGTTCTTCTGCCTCTGGCAGCCCCGTCCGGCACTATTCTTCTCTTGGCCATCCGCCGTCCACACGCGCCGCAGGAACGTTTGAAAACGAACTATATCTATCAGCGCGGATACTTCATAATTCAAATGTAGGGGCCCGAAGGTATTCGGAAGCCGGACCATGTGTGAGAGGAGAAGGAGATGGATAAGGAAGAGGAGGAAGAGGAGGAGCGAGATGAGCAAGACGAGTCACGCCTGCCCTTTACTACCCTGCCCTGCCGTGCCCCGCCCTGCTAGTCGGAGCAGGGCGAGTTGAGACAACGGCAGCGCAAAATCGGCCCCCAAACCCCTCCCAGGGTCCAAGCGTACAAATTTTCCGAGCTGCGTCCAGCCGTGGCGACGAGGGGGCCCTTCGAAGTCCCACTACCGTTGACTCAAGAGGCCCTCCTCTGAGTGGCAAGCAAGCAAGCAAGCTTGCCGAGAGGCAAACAGGCGGGTTCGGGCAACAGCATGGCGGTCCACCAGCTTGTAACGGCCCGGCTTTACCGAGCAGTCCTGGCCTGAGTCACACTCCACCAGCCGACTGGGCCACCAAATTGCCCAAGCAGGTCGGACGACTGGCCGCTCCCGCCCCGCATCACAAATCGTCGGAATTGCTGGGCAGAAAACACTGGGGAACCTTCATCTCTTCGATCGGTACGCCCATTTGGAGAGACCCACCAACAACCCCGCTCGGAGACTCTGGATGCCCCGCACCGCTCTCGCAAGATCCACAAGCCCAGGATGCGCCGTGCTCCAATCGAGGAAGACAAAGCGGCACAAACTTGTTCCTCTTTGCCCTCACCCCCGCTGTCCCAACCGTTCCGCATGCTCTACGGCGATGGTGCACATATTTTTCAAGGGGGCCACAGATCTCTATTTTGCCATGCGCTCCTCGGTAGGTGAAAGGAACGAAGGCTGCCTCTCTCGCAGGCGACCCAGCTCAACCCCTGCCCACCACCCACACATGTCTCCCAAGGCTTCGGCCAGGTGGGAGGCCAGGGCCAAAACCAAGGGGGATGGGCGAGGGGAGCGTCTCGACCCATTCACCCACCCTGGGACCCAAGATGGGCACGGAGGGGGGCGTCGTGGTAAGAGCTTGCCGTCCCTTTCCCGACAGGAGGGGACGAGAGACGAAGACGCAGTACTCAATAATACGGTGTGCACAAGAAGTTCGGAAGTCCGCGCGGATTTCTTGGATCTGCGTTCGAACGCCCTCCCTGGCGCGCGGAGCGCGCCAGGGGCTGCGCCGGAGGCGCCGCCAGGCGGGTCCCAGCGCCGATCCAAGAAATCCGCGCGGTCGAAAGTTGATGCCGATGCGGTTTGCATCGTTTCGCTTCCCCTCTGCGGGGGCTCGAGAACGCTACCCGCCTTTTTGGGCCTCTCTGCGCACGGTCCTGCAGGGACACACAGACGCCCGCGTCCTGCCACGCCCCTGCCTTGGTCAGGTGCTGCAGTTTGCTGCCGTTCAGCCGCGACGCGTCGAAGTCTCCGATGGTGAGGTCCACGCCGATGCGCACGCGGCGCACCCGCACCTTTTCTGGAGAGGCCAAGACCAGGACAGGATCGGACCAGGAAAGAAGCGGGACATCTCTGAGATCTGGCGGCTCTGGAGGATACAATCATCGTGAGACCAGAAGAATCACTGAGGAAGGAACCGATGGGCTCTTCTGGCCACGGGGAGCCTCGGCCTGGGACATATTCCCCGACCAAGACGTGGGGCGCAGCCCGAAAATCACGGCCCCTCCTGAACCCAAGGTGGTCCTTGTTTCAATTTGAACGGGGTCGGGAGACCCGACCAGCAGCTTCGCCTTAGGCGACGCCACGCTCCCGCTCTGATGTACCACAGTAGCGATAGTCCCAGTAGTAGGGGGCGAGCCATATCAAGCAGTGTTTAGTACCGATGGCAAATAGTACACCTCGCGCTGAGGTGTAGTCAGATCTGGGCGGCCAGCCGCTTTGAGCCAAGCAGCCGCGGATGCACGCTCGTTCCCACTCACATGCAACGCCCAGTTCTCTTTAGAGTCGGGGGGGAGGGAGACGAGGCGTGAGCTCGCCGCCTCTATACAGCAGATACAGCAACGACTATCTACAAAACGGCAACAAAAGGGCGGAGCCGTAAGGAAGGTGGACCCGCACGCAAGTTGCCTCGCCTGTACTGTGCATACAGATACTCCCCAGGCGGCCTCAGAACGGGACGTCTGGCCAGCCCGATAGGGAGCATGACTCTTGAAGTCATGTTTGAATGATTGTATACCTCCCATGACCTGTAGGAGCATCTCTCTGTCGATGCTCCCCTTGGTGTGACCGTGCGCAGTCATATCGCGGGAGTCGCACCACTGAATACTGTGCACGATTCCTCGCTCCATCATCTGTCGTATCCAGCTGATGTGGCCTAAAAAGGGGACGCGCAATCGGCTTCTTCAAGTCTGTACTTGACCAGGACTTTAACACAGACTCAGCATCTATGGTCAAAGTGACCTTGATGCTCAGGCCACCAAACCCATGTATAGATTTCAACTGAGTGGGAATTAGCGGCCCTGCGTGGAGCTCGCGCAGAGTCACGATCGCGGGATAACAGTCCTCCAAGTTGTGGGCAGCTGCTAGTGTCTCTGTTGAATAGCTCGAGCGGACCTGCAAGCGGCGAGACTTGCAATGCGCATCGATCAAGTGGACGACGGGCTTACCAGATGGCGTGTTTCCACGCCGTAGCATGTTCCCCCCGCGAATACCATAGCCTTTGACATCGTCATCGGCGTCTCCACTAAGGCGTCGGCAACCTGAGTCGCTGGCGATCGCGTTCAGTCGTCGCACATGTATTTTGGTCGGTTCTTGGGCACGCTGTAGAGAAACAACATACACCATCAACCACACCTGGGTGATTAATGCATACGCCAGCGCGCATCTGAGGCTGACGAACAGGTCTGCAACCATCTTGGATGCCTGAGCGTCAGCGTCGGCGCCGGTAAGTTCAGGATGTTGTATAGGACGGAGCTGCTTGATGTATTCGTCTTGGTCCAAAATAGCATCGCCGTCCTCGTCCCTGGTATATATCACAGCACAATTGGTGCATGTGTGCTTGTTGAGTTTACACTTACCACAAGTGTCCTTTACGCACTTGACATACTTGTCAATGGTGTCCCCAGTGCCGGCCATATTGATATCATCAACATGTTCGGCCGTAAGCAGGTTGCTGCTCGTCTCGAACTCCTCGTCGTAGGACGTGGATCAGAGACGAGCGCCTCTTGTGGTCCATCTGAGCTTTAGTGAGAATGCTCGGGGTGCGTCTTTGGTGCCAGTACCTGGTTTAAGGCACTGCAAGCAGTGTTTTGACTTGTCGTAGCGTTCGAATCCTGGGAGAGTTCGAAGCGCCGTGGCCGATCCAGGCGGCAAAGTAAAACGCGCCCCATGTTCCTTTTTTTCACCAGTTGCCTCAGCAAGTTCCTGGTAGGTCAACCCTTTAAGGAAGGCCATGTGATGTCGAGGGAAGCAATGCTTTCACGCTGCCGTGCTCGCGAGTAGTTTCTGGCTTGACCACCGCGCTGCCCCCGACAAGGCTTCCACGCCAAAGGCTTCAAGGCCCATGAATCCTCGGAGCACCAGGCGCAATCTGATGTTACGTTCCATTTCGCCCTCTCGCTGTTCACAAACATCCACTCGTGCACATACCTCGAAGTCATGATGTCTGACGCTTCAGATATGTCTTGCAGCTTGAAACACTTGTTGTCAAACCATGTCTTGCGTTCGGCGTAGAGGGCTGTTGATGCCTTCCCGGGATTGGCCTGGATGTCAGCCTTCGCGGGGAGGTCGTTTTCCTTGACGGCCGCAACTCGCTTTGCAGCGGCGGTAACATATATACTCGCATGGTGGTCACGCGGCAGGCATCGAATATCCTTTGCTGTTGTTCGGACATGACTACGTTTGACAATTCTGCCGTAAAACAGAATTCTACATATTGTCCATTTTCGTCCGAGTCCAGTCCGCAACTGCAATCTTAGACCATGGAACATAGCGGGACACGATGCATCTCCTCGGTGTCGGAGTCGCGTGGGTGTCCCCACTTAGGCAGGTGCCCCCGCTGTTCTCCAGCTACAGTGATCAGCGCACTATTGTCTGGAATCATACGCGTGGGTACTGTGAAAAGATCCTCTAGTGGAGCTGCACCCAGCAGTTCCATTTCATCTTGTAGTTCTACATACCACACTTCCATGACTTGTGCCTCGAGGTCAGCCTCCGATTTCTCATAAATCGTAGGAAGCCGTCCATCCTCCTGTGGTGGTTCGGTTTCTGAAGCTTCTCTTGCAATTCCATTCGGTGTCGGTGCATCCGCCAATTCCTTAAGCTTTCTCACGTCCTGGTCAAAGCCTGTTTGAGGTTTGGTAAACTTCAGGCACTGAGTGGTTCTAGGATGTGCTGATCCAGTTATATCGTAAATGTTAAGAGCGGTGCCTTCTGCTTCATAATAGTGCAATCCTGGATTCACATCCTTGTCATAGTGGACCAATGTGCAACTGTCAGCGTAAGCGACCGGAGGTAGCTTATGGATACTCTCAGCTAATCTGACCGAAACTACGTTCTCAATGCGGGAGATGTTTCTGACAAGGGCCGGCCGAAAATATCGAAAGACCTTCCGTCGTGATTTTTTCTATCGCCCGAGGAGCTCTGGGGACCTGGTCGGGGATGTACTGACCTGGGTCACTCCAAACCCGGGTCAGTCGGGCCTTGCAGGATCCTTCACAAACTTCTGCAGGATCCTGCACGCAAGCCCGGGTCAGCGCAGGATCCTGCAAGGTTCTGTTGAATCCTGCGAGCTCTGCAAGATCCTGCGGGATCCGGAGCCCTTGCTGACCCCGCTTGCATTGACCCCCGTCCCTTGAGCCCCGACCTGGGCCCGCCCGACCTTGGCCGGCGGCGACTCCTGGCGGCGCCGCCGGGCCGAAAGAGAGTCTGGCAGGCCCTCGCGGCCGGAGGGCCGCAGGCCTCCGGCGGGGAGGACCGCCCCCCTCCTACCTTCTTGACGTCGTCGTCGTCCTCGTCGTCGTCGCCGTCGTCGACGGCGTCGGCGTCGTCGGCGTCGGCGTCCGCGTCGTCGTCGTCGTCGTCCCCCATCCCATCTGGTGGGATTGGGTGGAAGGCGGCCCGCCTCCTGATGCTTCCCCCTCGAGAGACTCGGCGGCGAGCCCGGGAGGGGGGGAGAGCGAGGGGAAAGAGGCGCGAGGGAAGGAAGGGCGCGAGAGACGAGGACGGACGAGGGTGAGGTGAGAGGAGAGGGCGGCGCGAGGGAAGGGGAGGGGCGAGGCGGACGAGGAGGAGCGAGGCACGCCCGTGCGGCGAGGCGCGGCGCCGCGGCGCTGCAGACGACGTCAGCAAGGAGGAGGGGGATGGGGGAGGAGAAGGAGGAGGAGAACGAGAAGGAGGAGGAGGTAGAGGAGGAGGGGCGAGGGGCGAGGAAGGAGGGACGAGGAGGGACGAGGGGGGACGAGCGAACATCGGCGGCGCGCCCGAGGGGGGGAAGTGAGAGGGGGCGGGCCTTCTCAGAAGGCTCGGGAGGCCTCGGACGAACTTTCTGAGAAGTTGTCTGAGCCTCCCCCAAAGACGCAGACAACTTCTCTGAAGGTCAGGGGCTCCTGAGAAGCCCCGCCGCCTTCTGAGAACACTTTCTCCTTCTCCCCCCCCCCCCCCGCGCGCCGCCAGTAGACTCCTCCTCGTCGTCCCACCAGCTGGCGCATCGGTAAGAGAGGCCGAGCGCTTCCTTCTCGAGACAGCCTCAGAGATGACGGCTCTGAAGCCCGAAAGGTCCCCCACGGCTGCACGGATAGAGGGTGAATTGTTTCAAAAAGACGGCTTTTGCTCAGCGCCACGCACGTGTGTCTTCAAAGTGGCGAATCGTTTTCAAAATTGCGTTCTCGCTTGAGAGCACGCGCAGTCTTCCTACAAGTTGGAAAGCTGCCACCGGCTACACGGATGGACGGCGAATCATTTCAAACTGTGGCTCTCGCTGTAAAGCCGCGCAAATCCGCCTAATATTACACCTTTGGCAGCAGAAGAACAGAAGCAGCTGGTTAGAGCGATACAGACATCACTGTAACGAGTACTGTAGAACGTGATGAATTGTATAAAGAATGCTCTGGAGAGCACTGGAAGGGAGACCATAATTATTGGATGTAAGGAAGATATCAAAGAGACTGCAAAAGAGATCTTAAAACCAAACACGAAAAAGACAGTACCGGACAACATACGGGAGACCAAACAAAAGACCATAAGAACTGAACGGGAGGATACGGGACACCATATGGGAAAACCTACGGGATGTCATAAGGAAGATCATGCGGGAGATCATACGGGAGAGCATACGTGAACCTATACGGGAGATCACACGGGAGACCAACCGGGAAAACATGCGGGGGACCATACGGAAGAGACCACATGGGGGACAATACAGAAGACCAGACGGGAGACCGCGTGAGAGACTAAACGGGAGACGAGATACCACGGGGGAGACCTTCCGGGAGATCAGAAAGCAGACCGTACAAAACACCTCACTATAGACATTAGAGACTGCACGGAAAATCTGAGGGTAAACCATACGAAAATCACGAAGGATACCACGGGCCACATGCCGCCGACCACCGTTCCCGGAACCCGAGAACCTCACACCGAGCCTCCGAAGAAAACATGGGAGCCGCACAGACACGCTGTTTAGGAGCTTAAGGGGAAAAACCCAATGACACGGATTGCGGGAGGCCGATCTTTCTTCCACAGACAACCGAAAATATGGTGTAGGAAATGTTAGCTTAAAAAAACTTGGGCCAACTGTCCGGAAGCGTCTCAAGACAAGCCTGGACCAAGTGTTCGCGTTAACGCTGGAGGGGCGAACGCACTCAAGAATCGGGTGGTTGAGACACGCAGGCCCAGCCTTTGCGGCGGAGGTTTCTCCATCATATGCTCAACTGCACACGGATTGCGGGAAGCCGGTCTTCTCCCAAATGGGAAAGTCTGTTTCAAATATCATAGACGTGCGACCGGAAGCTCAGAAGGCACAACGGCTGCACAGACGGAGGCCGGCTCCTCTTCCATGTGCGAGGCTCGCTTGGAGAACCGCCTCAAGAAAGATGGCGAAGAGTCTAACTTTGAAACACTTGCACGGGTAAAGGCTGAGCGGGGACCAACAGTCCCAGCATTCCAATCGGCCTACCACGACATGTTCTTAGAGCCAAATAATGTTCTAAGAACAGCACAAGACTCTCTCAACACATAGCCTGTGCATTAAAACAAGACGCTCTCAGCCAAACATGTTCTAAGAACATTTCGCGCAAATCACAAAACGTTACTGGGACGTTCTGTGATGGG
Organism: Prorocentrum cordatum; assembly: GCA_963575745.1. Lineage (NCBI taxonomy): Eukaryota > Dinophyceae > Prorocentrales > Prorocentraceae > Prorocentrum > Prorocentrum cordatum. The sequence continues at coordinate 1,124,289 of CAUYUJ010008557.1, read as the reverse complement.
CCTATAGGCGAGCCAGGACGCTTCGCCACTGTTCGAGGAGGGCACCTTCGTTTCAGAACGGGGCTCTCGTTGGGCACCTTCTTGAACTTCTGGCTCTGACCTCTCGACTGTCCTTGCAACGGGACTTAGGCTCAATGACAGGCCCGTGGGACGCCCGCCGAAACCCTCGCGTGTGGACGCTCTGGAGCGCTCGCCGCCGCGGAGCGACGCGTGCGCGTACTGAGGCCCTGGTCGATAGCCATCGTTGCTCCAGCGTGCCGAACATCGAGGGCGCGAACAGAGGAGGATCTGTGGCCCAGGAACAAATATAACGAAAGAAAGAGAGAGAGAGAGAGAGAGAGAGAGAGCACAACAGAACGCAACCCTCTTGCGCTGCATGACTCTCCACAGGCTGCCCTTCATCGCAGATCGATCACCGTGCTTGCAGTATCATAGCACCGATCGAGTCGAACAGTCGGACCTCATCTATGACGCAGTACACTCTTCATCGAATTGTCTAGAAACCTCGGACAGCCCTGTGTCTCGTGTCTGATTCAATCCGTCGGCAGGCCAGGCAAGGGGGGGCCGCAACCCGCGGCAAGTCACTTCCGCACCCTCTTCCTCCTTCTCCTCCTCCTCCTCCTCCTCCTCCTCCTCCGCCCCTCAGGGCAAGTTGAGACAACGGCAGCTCAAAATCGGCCACGGGACCCCTCCCGGGGTCCAGACGCAGCAGTTTTCCGAGCTGCGTCCAGCTGCGGCGACGAGGGGGCCCTCCGTTGTCTCAACTCGCCCTCCTCTGAAATTCTCCTTCGCACCCTCTAGAAAAAATAAACAAGTGGCACGCGTGCCCTGGCTCTTGCACAAAGGTATCCGAGGCTCAGGGGGGCTGCCCTGGGGAAGCCTGGGCGGGGGGGGGCAGAGGGGGGGGGGCAGGGGGACGAACGACACGACACGACACGACACGAAAATAAAAGTGGCCCAGGGGGGCTACCCTGGGAAGCGTGGACAGGGGGGGGGGGACGAACGACACGACGAACGACGAAAATAAAGGGTTCCGTGGCCCAGGGGGGCTACCCTGGGAAGCGTGGACAGGGGGGGGCGAGGAGGGACGAACGACACGACGAACGACGAAAATAAAGGGTTCCGTGGCCCAGGGGGGCTACCCTGGGAAGCGTGGACAGGGGGGGGGGCGAGGGGTACCCTGGGAAGCGTGGACAGGGGGGGGGGCGAGGGGGACGGGGGGGGGCGAGGGGGACGAACGACACGACGAACGACGAAAATAAAGGGTTCCGTGGCCCAGGGGGGCTACCCTGGGAAGCGTGGACAGGGGGGGGCGAGGGGTACCCTGGGAAGCGTGGACAGGGGGGGGGGGCGAGGGGGGGGGGGGCGAGGGGGACGAACGACACGACGAACGACGAAAATAAAGGGTTCCGTGGCCCAGGGGGGCTACCCTGGGAAGCGTGGACAGGGGGGGGGGCGAGGGGGACGAACGACACGACGAACGACGAAAATAAAGGGTTTGGCCCAGCGGGCTACCCTGGACAGGGGGGGGGCTCCCGTGGCGAGGGCGGGAGGGGGGCGAGGGGGACGAACGACACGACGAAACGACGAAAATAAAGGGTTCCGTGGCCAGGGGGGTACCGGGGAGGTGGACAGGGGGGGGGGGGGGGGGCGAGGGGTACCCTGGGAAGCGTGGACAGGGGGGGGGGGCGAGGGGGGCGGGAGGGGGGCGAGGGGGACGAACGACACGACGAACGACGAAAATAAAGGGTTCCGTGGCCCAGGGGGGCTACCCTGGGAAGCGTGGACAGGGGGGGGGGGCGAGGGGTACCCTGGGAAGCGTGGACAGGGGGGGGGCGAGGGGGACGGGGGGGGGCGAGGGGGACGAACGACACGACGAACGACGAAAATAAAGGGTTCCGTGGCCCAGGGGGGCTACCCTGGGAAGCGTGGACAGGGGGGGGGGCGAGGGGTACCCTGGGAAGCGTGGACAGGGGGGGGGCGAGGGGGACGGGGGGGGGGCGAGGGGGACGAACGACACGACGAACGACGAAAATAAAGTGTTCCGTGGCCCAGGGGGGCTACCCTGGGAAGCGTGGACAGGGGGGGGGCGAGGGGGACGAACGACACGACGAACGACGAAAATAAAGATGTCCGAGCTCTAGAGCACAGCTGTGCAAGATAATAAATAAACGTAACTCTCGGAGGTCCGCGCTGAGTTCTTTGGATCGGCGCTGGACCCCGCGTCGCCAGAGGCGCCGCCAGGGCGGGTCCCAGCGAGGATCCAAGAAATCCGCGCCGATCTAGGAAAATGTATGTTCATGACGTTTTTTTCTGCTTGAGCCCATGATGTAAACTCGCGATAACACCCGTGACCAGCCCCGCCCCCCCCCCTTCCCCCCTCTGGTCACGTGACGATTCGCGCTGGCCCCGTCTGGGAATCAACCGTTCTCAGGTGCTCCAAGACGGTGCCTGCGCGAATCATGACGTGACTGGCGCCCTTCCCCCCCCTGTCCACCACCCAGTCACGTCCGTTATCGCCAGGGGACAACAGGCTGTCTTCTTCCACACCCTTCCCCGCCTCACGCCCTACCTTCCCCTCGGGCCACCGCTGATCGATGATCCTCAGCACGTGTGTTGACGCCAACGTGTGCTTATCCACCGAGACCCTTCATCACGACGCAGGCGGTGTGATGAGGGCCGAAACATTAGGCGGCGTGCTGCCGACGGGGCTGAGCGGGGCAACGCACACATTGGGCTAACACGCGTTCCCAGAATCATCGAGCTGAGCCCCTGGTCGGCCAATGCGACAGCGACCCCGGGCGCACCGGCCGGTCGAAGGTGGCAACGAGGGACGCCTCGGAGCAGCCGGCGGCACCCGAGGCGCCAGCGCCGCGGGAGAGGTCGGAGGAGCTCACCGCCTCGTAGGTGTTCTCCAGCCTGCGGTCTCGCGTCCTCCCTCCTCCTCCCTCCTCCTCCTCCTCCTCTTCCTCCTCCTCCTCCTCCTCCGCGGGAGAGGTCGTAGAAGCTCACCGCCTCGTAGGTCCTCGTTGGTGTTCTCCAGTCTGCGATCTCCCAGACCCCCTCGATCCATGAAAAAATCTCGACGGACAGCTTTTCACAAGTTTCAGCCTCTGGGGGCCCGTACCGGGTCTCGGGACCGTCAGAAACAACTCGGGATGAACACTGGTCCCAGGGAAGTGGTCGAGTGGTTGGGAGCCCGTGCCTCGAAAAAATCGGCATGCCGTATGTCTGGGAACGGCCCTCCTCCCCTGAGATCTGGGGGGGTGCAATTTTTCGCACCGGGCGTTCTCGCCCAGTCTCGGGCCCCGGGACCATCTCAGGTCGTCCTGGCTTGAGAAATGTCGCAGAAAGATAGGGGATAGGGCTCTGGTCGCGATATTCTGCGATGTTGCCATTTGTTCGCAACGTCGGGTCTCAGGGTCCTCCCTCCTCCTCCTCCTCCTCCTCCTCCTCCTCCTCCTCCTCCTCCTCCCTCCTCTCCCTCCCTCCTCCTCGTTATCCTCCACCTCCGACCTCTCCTCCTCCTCCTCCTCCTCCTCCTCCTCCTCCCTCCCTCCCTCCCTCCATACATCCATCCATCCATCCATCCATCCATCCATCCATCCATCCATCCATCCATCCATCCGTCCATCCTCCTCCCGCGCGCCTCGCCAGCGTCGCCATCGCCGTCGCCATCGCCGTCACACATGGTCGTCCTGGTCAGCGTCGCTAGTGGCGTCTTCAGTGACGCCCCACGCGTGGTCAGAATTCGCACCGTGCTGCTGGGTGAGCAGGGTTCTGATTCTCTGTGCACCTGGTCAGCTCTCTCGAGTGACCCAATTTCTCTCTCGCTGGCACCACTGGCACTTTCGGCGTGGGTGCACCGACCGATCAGACCAACCTCCTGCTGGTGGGTCTGTGCCCGCGATCCAGGGGAATCGGTAGATATACAGTGGAAGTGAATCCACAAGAAACCCGCCGAAAGAAACCCATTCATGCAACCCGCCGTTTGGGCTCTTGCACTTCGACTGCAAACGGAGAAACCCAGGGCGCCCTGACCAGAGCGGATTCTTTATCGCTTGCGCAGAGCAATCGGACACCCAGTGGTCCAACGCACCGACACCCAAGAAGCCCAGGGTGCCCTGCCATCTGCGGTTTCTCTTCGAAACTGCTACGACCTTCCACACCGTGCGCAAGCCAAAGAAATCCAGGGCGACCTGCCATGCGGTCCGACTGCAAATCCCTCTGGGTCGCATCCCTGATGCTGTCGGCGAGCACAAGGGGGTAGGGGGAGGGAGGAAAGGCTTCTTAGAAGGAGGCTGCTCCTTAGAAGGCGCGGGCCTCAGTAAATCTATAGGCATGGCCCGCGTCTTCTAAGAAGCACTGGTGTTTGTAAGAAACATTGCCCCCTCCCCCTACAGCCCGACCTAGGCCAGAAGAACATCCCTCAAGAGCATGAGACCCTCCGTCGGCCCAAAACACATAGAACATACCCTTCCCAGGAAGGACAATAACGTCCAACAAGCACGAAGTACATCAGGGTACCCTCCCCGAGCCGACCTCGATCTTATACCTCGGTCCGACTGCAACGGCGCTCCCACCAGCATTGCGGGCCCCCATTGGGCGCTCGCCTCTCGAGGGGGCGGGCGCTTCTGGCACAGTGCCCCACGGACCAGAGGCGTGCCACGAGCACTCACCCACGCTCGAGCTCAAGCTATTTTTCGTCATGCCGACTCTGCTGGGCTGGCTTTCATGACGTGGCAAGAGATTCGTTTGAAAACTGGACGTCCACGATGGCTTATTCAGACGGCTTCTTCTTTTGAGTGGGGAGTTGCGTGCAGCAGCCCGCCACCGCCGTCTGCAACTGGCCGTTTTCAGCATACCAATGGCGGTACCGATTTTTGTTGGAGGAGCCTCGACCGTGTCAAGGCCATCCGCTCCCCCCTCTTCACGCAACGCGCTGTGGCAGTAAGGACCGACTCTATCAGTTATTTCAGCTGGTGGGCCTGTTCAAGGAGACGATGCATGGGTGACGTCCCTACTGGATTGGAGCTCCACTCTGGGAGGTGATGTTGCGATCGTTGGTGATTTGAACTGGAGGTCCCAGTATGCCAACTACCTCGGTTCAAATTGGGTGAAAGATGAAGCATGCCTCCCAACTACGACGGCGGGTACGAGCCCATCTCGAACCCTACTCCTTTCGGACCTTGGCGATGCCAAAGTTTATCTTCGTAAGGTGTCCTTTGTGGCTGGAGTCCCTCATCATGGATTGTGCAGCTACTCACTTCCTCCGCTCCAGAGACCGCTTCGACCGTTGAAGCGGGTGAAGCACACAGCCCTTTTTGCAGCTGATCGTATTGCCTTTGTCAACGAGGCCGAGATCGATGAGCTCAAGACCAAGCTCGACGTTTCCCATCCCGCGGCGAGGACGACCGATACCGTTGCGCAGCAGTGGGCCCACTGGCACCAGCGTGCCGAGGCCTGCTTGGGTTCGCCAGCAGCGAGCCCCTGAACCTTCGAAAGGATCAGCGCCTACTTCGAGGCCGACTGCTCCACCACCACGCCACCAGCTCGAGGAGTCCATCGCTCTTCGACGGCTCAAGCGGCCCAAGCGCCTCCATCGCAGCTGTTCGGACCAGGCCACACACCGCGCCCACGTGCACGAGCGCGTCGACGCCAAGCACCTCGAGGCCTTCGCCCGGCTGTGCATGGACGGCATCACGAAGCCCATCGACGGCTGGCCGAGCTACGACCAGGTCATCGAGTCGCTGAACTACGCCGTCAGCTTCGAGCAGAGCAAGATCGGGGAGGAGAAGCGCAGGTACTGGGCGGCTCAGTTCTCGGCTTGGTCTCGTGAGATATGACGTGCAGCTACCCCGACTTTCAGGCAGCCAGCTCCCGCAACTGGCTTGAACGTTCAGGGCATGAGGGCTGCGTGGGAGCCAGTGTGGCGGCCACCGTCCCATGACCCCGAGCCGAAGGTGAACAACTGGAAGCGGTGGTGTGCAAGAATCGACTTCCCTCAATCTGAGAAGTCGGCAGATTTGCCTCCATCATTGCAGTGTTTTCTGGAGGCCGTCAAGTCTACCCACGGCGCCGCTGGCTTTGATGGCTGGAAAGTTGTGAAGCTCAAGTTGATGCGTGTCATCGCGCCCGTCCTGCTGGAAGAGCTCTACGCCGTATGGACCGCCACGACCCAGTATGCTGCCCGATGCCATGGTCACCTTTCTCGTGAGGTACCCCGCGCTGTGTTTCCTTGGAGGGTCGTGGGGATCCCCAAGAAGGACGAGAATGAGAGCAAGCCGATCTCGGTCACCTCCTGCCTCCTCCGAGCATGGCTGACGGCTATGGCGACATCGTTGCTCCAGCCGACGTCCAACCAGCACGCTTGCACACGAGGTGTTGCACTTGTCCATGCCGTGTCTGCCTGGCTGACTGAAGAGGCCGTCCGTGGCCTCGAGCTGGACCTGAGCAAGGCCTACGACAACGTCAGCCATGAGCTTGCTGCCGCTGCGCTCGAGCGCCGGGGAGTCCCAGGTGCCGTCATCAACGTCTGCCTCCGCGCGTGGCGAAGCCCTCAGATCTCTACGGTTGCATCCGAGATGGCGCCACTGCTCTGGGCCACCCGGGGGCTACCGCAGGGCGACAGCGTCGCGCCTGGCGCGATGGTCGCCACGCTTGTGTCCTGGACGTGTACTCCTGCATCAGGCTGGGCCTTTATGGATGGTCGTTCGAATACCCCCCCAGGTCCGAGATCGATTTGGAGGTCGGCCTCGCTCGTACGACTCAGTTTGACTATGATGTAGGCTTTAAAGAGAATGCTTCCAAGCGCCAGCGCTGGTCGGCGGACAACGATGTCAACAGCATTGAGCACTTGGGTTTACTATGCGACCCAGCCCGCCCTGAGGTCCCCATCACCCCACGTGGGTGCTGGGCCAAACTGGAGCGGGCCATACTTCTTCTTCGAGGCTTTCCAAGTGCTCAGCACGTTCGGGAAGGCCTGGCCATGAGCTACGTCAGACCTTTATGGTTGTGGGCTACCCCCTTCACAGAGCCCGTGCCACCCATTTACTGCGGGCAGCTCGCGAGGGCTATTTGGAGGACCAAACGTAAACTTGTGGTGTGCAGGAAGGTGGTTGTGCCGCAGAGTTGGCCTCCACCCACGGTTCTCTCCAGCCATCCAGTCAATGAAGACGGTGCTCTCGGAATCCTTGAAGCCGAACGCCCACCTCACGAACGCCTTGAAGGCGCACCTCCGCGAGTTGGTGCTGACGTTTTTGGCCCACCACCCTCAGTGGGGCATCCAAGTTGCAGTCGACCAAGATGACGACCCACGGGTGCTACGTGCCACGGCCCGCCTTCGAGGCCGCTCTATGGAGTTCTGGAAGAAGAACGGCGCGGCCCAGCATGCTTTACGTGTGATCGTCCGCATCCGTTGCCTCCAAAGTGTACATGCTTCCAGGCTGGATGCCGCTGGCTACGACGACGTCGACGTCGAAGTCCTCAGCCAGCCTGACTGGAAAGCTTTTGGGAAAGGCCTCAGTGCTGACGAGCGCCTGGCCCTCAACGTATATATGTCAGGGGCATCTCAGTCTCGGGCTCGTACCAACACGCAGTACCCATGCTCGCGAGCTTGCCAGCACTGTGGGCACCCATGGCCATCGGTGCGCCACCTGTGGCAAGAGTGCCCCCAGCAAAACGACGTCAGGGCCCAGTTGGAGCAGCAGCACAACCTGGGGCCCGAATTCTGGGGCTCCCAGCCGCGAGTCGCATCCAAGAGTGGCTGGATCCCTCTCAGTGCCTCCCCCTCAGTGGCGAGGAGGACTTCTGTGCAGATTGCCGCGGTGAAGCTTGGCATTCATCTGCGCAGTTATAGTTTTGACTTTTGAGCCAAGTCGTCGGCGTCGAGCTTGACATGGACTTCTCGGGGTTCCAATCTTTGTTCGGTTGTTCCCCTCACCTAGCCCCGTGCCGCGAGGTGTCTACGGCCGCTGCACTCGTGCTTGCACCGACACTCCGCGCGCTGGGGCGAACTGCGCGGAAAAGTACCCAGGGCAAAATCAGGGCCGGTCTGGCTCACGCCATGACATCAACGGCCTCTGTCCTCCTGTTTCGTTTACGCTCCGTGCGCGAGTGCCGGCCGCCGGGGCGTCCGTAACATGTAAAAGTATAGTTCGGTCAATGCTCCCTTTGGTGCGACCATCTGCGGTCATGTCACGGGTGTCACACCACTGGCGTGTCATGCACGACGCCGCGCCCCATCATCTGCCGTATCCAGATGATGCGGCCCAGAAGGGTGCACCCAGTCGGCTTCTTCAGGCCTTTGCTTGATAAGGCCTTGAAGACAGATTCCGCATCAGTGGTCAGGGTGACCTTAATGCTGAGGCCGCCCATCTCAATAATATTATTCACTTGGCGTGCCCACGCCTTAGCAGGTTTACCTCGCGAGCACCATAGCTTCTGACCTCATCATCGGCATCGCCGTTTAGGCCACGATAGCAGGAGTCGCTGCGCAGGTCGACCTCGCCCGTTGGTATCATCGTTCTATAAACGATCTGCTTTGGGCAGGCCTGCAGCTTCCTGGTAATCGCGTGGAGTCGTCGCACTTGCGTATTGGTCGAGATCTGGACACGCTGCAATGATGCAACATGCACCAGTAGCCATATTTGTGTGATGAGGGCGTAAGCCAAAGCGCCTCTCAGGCTGACAAACATATCAAGGACCATTTTGGACGCCTTGGCCTTCGCATCTGCCCCGGTGAGTTTGCGGTGCTGGATCGGACGGAGATGTTTCATATGTTCGCGTTGGTCAAGAGTAACATCACCGCCGTTATCCGGAGCATACCTCACAGCACAGTTGGTCTATGAATGTTTGTTGCAGTTACATCTCCCAAATGTACCTTCAACACACTTGACGCATTTGACAATGGTTGGCCATGTCTATATCAACAACGCGCTTGGCGGTGGGGAGGTTGGCGCTCGTCTCAAACTCCGCGTCGTAGGACGTGGGTCCGAGTCCAAAGCCTCTCGTGGTCTTCCTGAGTTGCAATGAAGGAGATCTTGGCGCATTCTCTGGTGCCTGCGCCTGGCTTGAGGCACTGTAGACAGTGCCTTGACTCGTCATAGTGCCCGAATCTGGGTGGGGACCTGAATGCAGATGCTGACCCCGGTGGCAGGGAAAAGCGCACTACGCGCTCCTTTTCACCGGTTGCGTCGGCGAGCTCTCGGCATGCGAGCGCCTTCAGGAAAGCCACGTTGATGTCGAGGGAAGCAATCGTCCATTGCTTCCTGCACGTAGCCGCGCTGGCGAGAAATCGCCGGCTAGACCGCCGCGCCGTTCCGGATAGCGCGTCTACATCGAAGGCTTCGTGGCCCATGGAACCCCACAGTACGGGGCGCGTCCGAATGGTGCGTTCTATTCCGCCCTTTTCAGTCCCAACGGGTCTCCATTTGAACGCGCATCTCGAAATCATGATGTTGGACGCTTTGGATGTGTCTTGTAAACACTTGTTGTCGAACCGTGCCCTGACATGCTTGACTGGATTCGCCGGATACCTGCCCTCGTGAGAAGGTCGTCCTCCTTGACGACCGCAGCTCGTCTAGCTGCAGGTCGCATATACTCGCATCGTGGCAACGCGGTCGACGCCCAGTATCCTATGTCGCTGGTTGAATAGGACGACCTTCGACATCTCTGCCGGAAAACAGAGCTCCACAGACTGTCCGTGTCCGTCGGAGTCTAATCCATAACCGTGGAGCACAGCGGGGCATGATATGTATAGGTTGCGTTGATACTCTGTGGGTTAACCCACGTAGGCAAGTGCCCTTGCTGTGTGTCATCAACGGTGACCAGCACGCTGTTGTCAGAGATCATCTGTTTGCGTACAGCATGGAGTTATTATACTGGGGTTGCTTCCAGTAGTTCCCTTTTCGTCTAGTAGTTCTGTATACCACGCCTCCACGATGTGCGCCTCGCGGTTCGGCTTCTGGGGCCTCCCTGGCATAGCTGCCTTGCGTCGGCATGTCTGCCAGTTATTTGAATTTTGTCCTGTCTTCATCGAAGCCCGCGTGAGGTTTGGTGGACCTCAAGTATTGGATGACTCTCGAGTGTGCTGATCCAGTTATATCCGGGATGTTTGGGGCAATGCCTTCGGCTGTGTAGTAGTCATACTGCACCCACGTACAACTGTCAGCATTAGTTACGGGGGGTAGCTTGTGGTTACTCGTAGCTAACCGAACAGAAACAACATTTTCGATGCGGAAGAGGTTTATGATAATCTACTGGAGAGCTACGTGTACCCTCGGAGATAATCGGATCGCACTTGCCATCTGGTGCCCTCCCTTTTTGGTTGGTCGGGAGATAGCCGAATGTCATGGCAGAATTCCCCGCGGGCATGCTGGCTATGACGGCCAACGCAATCCGCAGGGCTGCGTTGTCCGAGCGAGTTTTTCGAATGACCAGAGCTTCAATATAGAGCGACTATACTTCATCACCGCGCTGTACTTGTACGCCGCGAGTCCCGGCGCGCACGATAACTTGACCCCTCTCGGGATCGTTCCGCACGACCGGGAATGGTCCATTCCGACCACCCCAATCGTCTTTCGTGGTTGTGGGGCGATGGTAGTCAACCAGATCACCTTCGTTGTAGTGATGCTGACCAGCGATGGTCGTCTTGGTTCCAGCTCACGGCTCGTCTTTGATTTTGCTCTGGCTTGCGTGATGGCCTCGATGCTTACGCGACGGATAGTCGCGCGGAACAATCGCAAATGTAGTTTCCGTAGCTCGCGTGTTACCACGCTTGGGTCGAAACTACGCAGGTTCTGCAGACTATTCTGCACGTGAAATCTTGACCAGTCTGGAAGTTTTGGACACGCGGCAGGGTCACCCGCGGGAGACGGTGGAGGTGGATCACCTCCCTGCTGCTGTCCACGTTTGGCTTTTACCTGTGGTAGTCGCGTGTGGTCGTCCGAGCTGCCGGCGCCAATTGGCTCTGCAGGATGTCCGCCTACTGCGAAGTCGCGGCTGCTGGCGCCCGCAGCCAGTCTGGCTCTGAAGCCAGGCTCCGGAGCACGTAGCCGCGCAACTTGTTTGGCGGCTGGTACCTCAGCAGCAGCCGCTGCAGGTGGTGGTGCGCCAGAAGCAGCTGCCACCGCAGGTGGTGGAGCTTCCGGTTCAACAGGGGCCGGCGGCCCCTGCCCGCGGTTGTCTGGCCGCTTTCGCGGTCTGGCATATTTGCATTGACGCGGGTCAGTAGGTGGCCAGGCTCAGTTGTCCCATAAGCCTTTTGGCAGCGTGGACATTCCCAATAATAACCCCCCTTGTCATACCACCTACAGTACTCCGGGTTTCTGCTGTGTGCTGCGGAGCGCATGTTAACATTATCGGCACATGCGAGACGCCCCCATCCCCCTGATGGTGGTTGCACGATACGTCCGTCAAGATGTCTAGGGATCGTCGTGCCATCCAAGACAAGCCCGCGTGCCTTGGTGACAAGAAAAGATGATGTATGAGGACGATTATGACATGGACCACGGTTAATCGCGAACCTGTCATGTGAAATTTGAACTGCCTCGACGAAGAAAGATTGCATCTTCGGAGTACATTGCGCGGCCTTGGCCAATTCCCTCATGCGAACTGAGGCATGTTAGTGGTGGCCAGTGCACCGTTTGTTGTCACATGGTGCCAGTAGTGAAAGAGGGTTTGCCAACATGTCAATCGGTTTACGTATCAGTACACCATGGGAGTCATGCAGTCCTATAGGCGCTGGTCCACGTGAGTGCCGTCGCGTTGAGCAAATGTCGTCCATGGCGATATATCATCCACCCAAGTGCCCACAAGTTGTTCTCGTAAGTCGAACCGTCGGAGATCATCTTGACGCGCGGCGGCCCTTCCACAACACTGAATGTGTGTGAGGTCCTCCGTGCGATGATCATACCAAGTACCATAGTTGCCCGTTGCGTTGAAATAGGATGGGAGTCCATCCAGTAGTTCTGCAATTAGGTTGTGGGAGTATTATCTTCACAACACGTACGTCTAAGTAGTGCACCGCTGCATCCTGAACTTCCCTGTTACCGATGTCAACGTAAGAACGTTTGTCGAGGTACCTCCACAGAGGATAGACCTCGGTTGAATGCTATCTGTGATATCCCCCCTTACCTCCGCAGACTTCCAGCATGTCTATCTCGTTGCTTCGTCCTTGGCATAAGGTTGGTTTTCTGGAAAACACATCGGAACGCGCATCCGCAGGTAGCCTCGCTGGTAGTGTCACGAATGTTTTCTCATCTTCATCACTGTCGGAGTCCAGAGGAACGTCGGTGTAGTATGCTCCACATCCAAGGCCTTTGAGGTCCTCGCCGAACTCGTCATTGCCGTATTCGACCTGTTTGGGTATCTTGCGCGGCTTGATGCCGGCTTCTGTGTCATCTTTCTGCCTTTCCTTTTGTTTAACCCAGACATCAGGAGGAAGTGCTGTCTGTTGTTGCTCATTGCCGGGCATAGTGAGCATCGGATATTTTGGCATAGGGGGTAGCGCACGGCCGCGCTTCATCGAAGGGGGGAAAGTCGATCGCCATCGACGATCGAAACCCGCCTTGGGCGTGGTCGCTGCACCTCGTCGCTGAGCAGTGCTGGGGCCGGAGGCTCCCGGTGCAATCGAGTGCTTGCATGTGTCACTCAACTCGGCAATGGAGCTACCCAGCCAATATGTTGATCCTGGACCTAGACATTCTGCATGGTAGTATTGTTGCCATGATTTGCAGTGGCCCGGCGTGCCACATGGTCCCCTCGAGGGCCACTTTTAGGAGACCGGACGTAAGTCCAAGCTCCATTATCTACTCGGGTGTGTACGCTGAGGTGTGCAGAACATATCGTTCCACTCTATTTTGTGTACATCAATATGGTCAAGCAGTCGTGCAGTATGATAGCGATTGTTTCGTCTCGCCATTCCGCCCGCTGGGCGCCTTGGCCGTGCCAGTAGAATTCGCATGCTGCGTGTTCGGCAGGTGCCCCGCAGCTCGGCGCGTGCATTTTCAAAGGTTAACTGGGGTGCGCGCGCACGTCGTTGCCACCTGCAAGTACGAACCACTTGGTGAATGACTCGAGCGATCGAACCTAAGTCCGGCATGGCAACATCGCATTCGCATGACTTGTAGGTCTTAGTCTTCGATCGCATCGCGTATGGGTCCGAGTTTCCGAAAGTGCCCTGGGGGGGCCCTGAGCACGATAGACATACGCAAGGCCCGAGCTTTGACCATGAGATTCTGGACGCGCTGATAGCATGGCTCCGCCCGCTTGCCAGGCAGTCGCCCATGTCAATCAGCGGGCGCTGCCACCCATAAGAGTGGATAGCCCCCCGACAGTAGACTACCGAAGTATCGTGTACCCGTGGAGGTCATGACCATTGTGTGCGTTATACGATCGCACATGTATCCACGGGCTCGGAGTTCACCGCAAGCTGTTCGTAAATCCTCGATGGCAAGAGCACAATAATGATAACGATGGAGTGAGCGATCTTCTCCTCCAGCGGCCCACGCAGCAAACGCGCCGGGTCCGCTGTCGCCCCTGGCGCTCACAGCCTCCGCATCTGTAGACAGAGCCTCAGGTGTCGGCCTGTCTATACAGGCGAGTGTTGCAGCGGCACTCGCTTGCCCCCGTCACTCTCTCGAGCGAAGGCGGTGTCCACGTCGCCGCCCTGTTCGGGCCCGTGCCCGGGCTGTAGCCCATAGAGTCATCCGGTGAGGGCGGCGTCGCATTGCTCGAGGTGAAGATATCATATCTCTCGACAGCTGTTGCCGCGCCGCTCGCAGCAGCGCGTTGCCCTGCAGTGGCAGGCTGCGCCGCGCGGGCCCCAATCGTCATCCACTGTGCGCCTTCGTCGTGGATGGCCCGGCACGCCTTCGCCTGCAGCGCCCAAGGCAAAGTCCTGTTCTACAAGCATAGGTTTACTTCCCCATAAAGAATTCTTGTGGTGCCAGGTCGTTAACGTGTTGTTCACAATGGTTCGATCGCGAACGTGAACGTGTCCTCGTTAATACTGTGGCTGATGCCCCCGGTGTTCTGCGTCATTATGCACGCATGGTCATCCACAGGAGCAGGTTGCCCCGCGCTACTTGACGAAGGCTGCCCCGCTATAGGCGCCGTGCCGATGGTCTCCTGGACGACGCGGCGCACGGGTGCACACTCGCGTTTAGGCGTGGCCGTGAAGGTGAGCGCTGTAGAACCATCGGCCTCCGTCGCCCCGTCGTGCTCATCGACCTTTATCGCCAGGTGTCCTGATGGTGTCTTCACCAAATCAATCACCCGGGCGCCCTTTCCAAGAAGGGGCCTGTGCATGCCGGTGCCTGGGATGACCATCTTCTCGCTGCTGTTCTCCAAAACCAAGATGGCACGCATGTTGGACATGCCCTCAGGCCCAGGATTGCAGGCAGGTTCACACTGGAACCTCCGGCCACGTTGGCTGAGTAGGCGTCCAGCTTTGCCGCGGCAGGTTGCCCCGCAGGGTCGCCCCCGCATGCGCAGGCGATCTTGTAGTGGCCCGACGCCCTGCACACTGCAGCTCCAGAACCCACCCCAGTCGCGTACACTGGTCTGCTTAAGTTCAACCTCCTTAAGTCGTGACCGCGGACGCGCGAGACCCGCTCAAACGTCTGCGCATTCTCGAGACCGATGATGCTTATGTTGCGGCCGATGTCCAGGAGGATAGACGGCATGCCATCGATCACTGCCGCTGTTTACCACTAAGGCCAACTCGTGGCGATCGCCGGAGTAGCCCTGGACTGCGGCCACCGTCGTGCCGTACATGCCCTTCAAGCGCCTCTGGTCCAATACCCATTCATTCTTACGCATGGACGTGAGCACTCACGTAGGCTCGTGACCTTCCCTTTGTAATCGGACATTGCTGGAAGGTCCAATCAGCTGGGTACTCACCCCATCGAGGCGATTGCTGTGTCACTGGGATGTCCTGAAAGGTATCTTCGTCGGCGAGCACCGTCATCTGGCCATCGGTGTTGACCATCAGCGCTGTCTGTAGCACGTCGCGTTCAGACATAGCGCTGGCGCCACTGCGCACACTGACTGGACTGTCAGCGCGGCGCTGGCGTAGCGGGCTGCCCCGCATCCTGCCGTAAGGCGCATGGGCCTTTCCATTCGCCTGAGCCACGCTTCATTCGCAGGTAACCCTGCAGTCGTGGCAGCTGGGCTGGTATCTGCAGCTGGCTCAGCTACCAGCGGCATCTGCGAGTCTGTGGCTGGCATCACTGATGGTGGTTCCGGCCACGCATATGGCGGTGGCGTCGCCGTTGGTAACGGCGCGGTATGTGCGGCAGGTTGCCCCGCAGGTAACGCAGGTGACTCCGCTGGCGCTATGGGCCTGGCCATGGTGGCTGTGACCCTGTTCAGCTCGTCACTCGGAGAATTTCCTGGCGTCGTTGTTCGGCGTCTTGTCTACCCGCAAGGGCGTAACGGAACTCAGCTGCGATCGGCCCGATGCCACGGCACACGGCACATGGCGCCTCATTAAGGGCTCCTTCGATCTGCCAGTCGACATGCGACCGAGCCACTCTGTCCCAGAAGACTCGGTGAAATACGTGGCCGCATTGGAGCCTCCATACCTCGTCGCGGTTCTCGAACTCCTCGAGGCAAATCGTACACTTCGTGAAGTCATCGTCGTTGATGATAGGCGGTGTGGCCGTTGGCCTCGCGCGCCTCTGCCGCTCGAGCGCGGTCTCGCCCGCCCAAAAGCGACTTGGCGGCGCTGCCGGGTCCAGGTGCATTGAAGCAGGTTTCCCCGCAGCCAGAAACCCCGAAGCAGGTTGCCCCGCACCGCGACCCGTTATACGACGTGCCTGTCGTGCCTGATTGCGCTGTTGACGTGCGCATTCAGCTGAGAGGTTCACCTGCTGCGATTCGTGGATGGCCAATATCTCAGGACGAAGCTCTCCCAGTGACAACGGGATCGCCAGCTCTGGACCATGGGCGGTGACACCCTGGTCCATTGAATGAGCAAAGTACCCATTGTGTGGTACATGTCCAGGGACACCTGACTCGCATCCTGCGCCTCGCGCGAGCTGCGACCGATAGAAGTCATCCGCCGCTGCCCTGACATAGGGGTTCTCAGGCTGACTTCCAACCCGATCTACCCCAGTGGTCTGCACAAAGTAGTCAGGGAACATTACCGAATCCATATGTGGAGCCACTGGCCTGTTGGCCGCCGTCGGGTCGTATGTCGGGTGGCTGAAAAACGCAAGTGTGTATCCATGCCGGTTCGGATGGTCCAACGACGGATTCGCGTCTGGCATATTTTCCCACGCTGGCGTCCAGCTTGCATTTGGCAGATCGACCCCATCGCGCCTCATTTACTGCATCGGGTCTCGCATCTGGCGGTGCATCCACTATTGCTGCGACAGCATGCTTTCAGCCCTTTGAGCCGTCTCCATCATGGGCTCCATGTTGCCATGCTGATCCGCTGGCATTGGGTGCCACGTTGGCAGCTGCCCATTCGGCGGCACTGCCGCACGTGGGGATGCGAACGGCGATGTAGCCTGTAGTGCTTGATCGAGTCGCGGGTCCATCAGCATGCTCTGGAGTCTCGCCTGCAGGCTGTTAAGGCTCCCCATGCTCTGTGATGTTCCAAACAAGACTATGAGCCCGCTCATAATGGCGAATACAGCAGGTTGCCCCGAAGGAATCGGCAATTGCTGCGCCTGCATGCGCCACGGGTCGTTGGCGAAGAGCCCATCACTTGGAACGACGCAGCTGGAGGTGATGCCTGGTGCATCTGCGCTCTGGGCCTGCGTCCAGGATCCATCTGAGCCGTCTGCAGGTATCTCCGCTGGGTTCACTTCCTGAATCACGATCACTGCTGCATGATGCACTTCAGCTGCGAGTGCAACTGGCGCCGGCACGCGCAGGTTAAACGGCGTCTCTGGGGTGATCCATCCCTTGTGTGTGTGGTAGCGTCTTGGCGATCGTCATACCAGTCGTACGGCACGGATGTAAGCATGTTGCCGCGCTGTGCTTGGGTGTGCAATTCATTTACCCATGTCTGTCCAACTCTATCGTGTGTGCAGTCGCGTGGGTCGCCCTTGATGCCAATGAGCTGGACAAAGAAGCGCACCGGGTTGCGACCTTCCACCCCGGAAGTCGCGACGATGCCATTCGCAGACCGCCAGACGGGGATGCCGTCGCGAATCAAGTTCTTGAGGCTGATCAGTATCAATACCTCGGCGCCTGCGCGCATGCCCGACTGGATGTGTTTGTCCCCAGGCAAGTAAAGGCATCCATGAATCACGTGACTGCCTGACTTCCCCTCGGGGTTGTCTGATCCTCGGCACGATAGACCGGTCTGCAGCATGTTTGGGATGCTCTTCCACTCAGTCCCATGCACGAAGAAACGTGGTGCTCTTTCTACTGTCAGGTGTGTCAAAGCCGATCACAGTGACTCTGGGCATTTTATGCCAAGACTACTGTGCCCCTTGCTGGGCAGCAGGTAGTAAGTCGGGCAGCCCGCTGTGGGTGACTTTATTCATCTGGAGCCGGTTCCTCTTCATACAAATACTGAAGTCGACCAATTCACATATCTTTAGAACCGCCATTGCCTGACAGGCCCAGCGCCTGGGTTCGAGGTGCTGCTCAACGACGTCGAGGCACCTGTCATGCCACCATATGTACTCTTGTGGTGGCCAGTTCGTCAGCAAGTCCCCGAGACGTACCCAGCCATCGTTGCCGTCATGCGAAGTAACCACATCCGTGAAATCGTCGTGAGATTGCGTCGCTATGGAACGGGATGTGCCGGATGGCTGTCGTGAGCCATTCCGAAAAGTGTCGCTGCTCACGAGGGGGTGGTAATCGCGTTGACTTGTGCTGCGTTCTGAGGCTCCTCGTCAGTTCGCCCGCCTCGCCGCTGTGAGGACTGGCGCTCGGCGCAGCTGGTCACGAACTCGCTGGCGTCCTGCGCCTGTCTCGCTCATGCGCGCTGCCGTGCAGTAACCTGGGTACTTGACTACCCTGTATCGGCATGTGCCATCATCTGCATTTTTGTGCAGGGTTGACTGGCATCTGATTTGGGGTACCAAGTAGTTCCCAGCCTCGCCTGCGCCCACGCTCCACTTCAGGGATCTCGGCAGGTTGCCCCGCACATGCATGCGCAGCAGCTGACCCCGCAGATGCCGGGGCAGAAGCAGACTCAGCAGGTGGCCCCGCACTTCCAGGCGGGTCCTTCTCCTTCTCGCGAATGTCCTTGCACTGGCACCTGCCCGCCCTGGGGGCACCTGCCGGGGGGGCCCTGGGCGCGGTCTGGAGCGTGCTATTTTCCGCCTTCTGCTGCGAGGCATGGCGCGCAGTTGACCCTCCCGACGAAGGTGGCCGGCCCTGCGGTGGGTTCGGCCAGGAGCGGCACCGCGCAGCGCGACAGGTTCTTTCGGCTCGGGCGCGCCACTTCCTTGGAATGCCGCCGCCGCAGCTGCAGCAACTAGCCCCCGTGGAGCGCTTTCTGCGAGCTGGTTGCCCCGCGGGAGTCTACTCGGATCGCCTCGCTTTGCTTCGCTGGCGGCCCCCAGGGCTTGCGCCCTCTCCTGAACTGGTCCGCCCCTTCGACCGCGCCGACCCCGGCATGCCTGGTGAGCGGAGACGCGCTTGCGAGGCCTGTCTCCTTCGACGAGCGTTTCGGGGGCTTCTCCGCCGCACAAGCAGACTTCCCCGCACTTTCTTGCGAGGAATCATCCGTCTGAGCTCGCCCCCGTCGATGGGCCCTCGCCCTGAAGCTTGACATCTCTCCTGCGTCCCAGATTGCACCGTCCATCGGGCAACCTGCATTCCAACGTGGCATGGATCCAACCTTCTGCGTCGGCTTCGGCACCATACTGCGTCGTCCATCTCCGAGACAGTGCCCTCCGTGACTTGCGCGCCAGCATCCACATCGGTGTACGCGTCGTCGTCAGTATAGGATTCGCACTCATATTCCGACGCAGGTGCGGCGGGGTCAACAACTGGCGCGAGGCCTGCAGCCTCGTCTTCTTTTCGAGCCTCGGCTGGCGGGCTGCCCCGCTTGTCTTGGCCACGGTCAGCACCTTCACGAGAAAAGGCAATTTGCCCCGCAGCGGAGGCCGCTCCTGCATTGTCTCGGGCATGACGCTCCTCGCGCACGTGGCATGCCCGATTGCGGCGCTTGGGTCGGTGGTCCTCGTCTAGGTCCTGCCGCCCCTGCTCGGAGAGTGCTTCAGGTCATCCAGCTGCTTGTAGTCCGCCTTGGTCAGGTGCATGTGTCTGGGGTCGCAGCCTGCGTCTACCTTGCGTCCCTGGCCGCCCCCGTGCGACCAGACCCATGGGGTCTTCTCAGAATCGTGGCCCCTTGAAGGGCGCTCACTCAGTTACTTCTGCCTGCGGTTCGCGAAGTGCTCGCGCCCGCAGACAAACCCATGGTACTTCAGCCGATCCGCACAGATACCTCTTTCGCAGGCCATCTTCTCAGTCTTGTCGGGCAGCCGGGCGTTGCCGGCTCTGCTGGAGCGGATGACCTTCCCAGTGCCAGGGTCCTGACGCACGCGTCGCATCGACCAATCGTGGCGGATCCGGTGGTCGGCGTAGCCCTGCGCCCGCCAGTGCTCTATATAGTCCCGCGGCGTGCTCTGGCAAGCGATGCCGTCGTTGTGGCGACCGACCTCCAGAAATCGAGGCTCGCCTGTGGGCTTATCGGGGCCCTCGTCGCCCCGGCGCAGGTTGCCCCGCGATTGTGCGCTTGCTGGCGAGCGGCTCGGAGCACGTCTGCGCGGGCGCTGCGCGACGCTTGAGAGGGCGCGCGAACGCCCGCGGGAATGACTCCGATGGCGGCGCGACGGATTGCCATCAGCTTCCCATTATCCATCGTCGTCCGTTCGACCCACGCGCCTCCAAGCCTCAAGGCTTGATGTGCGATCGCGAAGTACAAAAAGGTTGAGCGGGGGCCTTCATTGCGTCCAAGTTCGCATTGGACCCGCTGAGAGAATCGCAGGCTACCCCGCATATAGGATTCCCACTGGTGTCGTTTCGTCATCAGCGTCGCCCAGCCGCGTCCGTCAGCACTCGCAGGTGCCCCCGCCATCTCGTAATCCGAGTCGGCGGATGACTGGTACTCGTCCTCCTCGATGATCCCCGCGCAAGCAGATTGCCCCGCGATCGGGGTGCCAAGCCAATCTGCGAGATTGATCTCGCCATGGCCGAAAAACACTTCCTCGCGGAGCTCCTCGGCGACCTCTCGAGGAACAAGCTGGCGCTCATGTATC